>NGBS01000315.1:0-126311 GCA_002245135.1 Proteromonas lacertae | reverse complement strand
AAAGATAAAATATAATTTGGTTCTAACAAAGTATTAAATAAATGATGTCAATATTATTTTCCTTCTTATTGATAGTTTTATCTATATTATTATTATTGATTTTATTAATGTTTATACAAAAGTAAGTACTGAAAAGATGATAAGTATAGGTACTACTAATTATATTGAAAAGGTTATAATTGATAAATATAATATAACAGAAAGTGATTGGTGTTCAGTAGAAATAGAATCATACATTATACTATTCTTTTTATGTTTTGAGAAAATTCCAAATATTAGTATTAATATTACTATACTATTATAGATTGTATTATAAACAACAAAAATTCAATATTCCTATACGCCTATGCATATAAATAGCTATTGTTTATATAATGTTTTATACAAAATGTTATTAGAAATAGTATTATAAGTTATATCATTCATTTATGAAAGAAATTTCCATAAATATATATAACAATATCAATTTTTTAATTGCATTTTGAAAGTGAATGAGATTTAACTTTCTTTCTACATCTTCTTATTTTACATAATTAAACTGCTTAGCAATATAACATGTAAAATATGTCATAGCAAAATTGCGTTTTGTATAATATAATCGATAAGTAATTGCAAACTGAAAATCTTTATCATAACCATCTTTGTTATGGTTCTTCGATATTTAGGTCGACAGTAATTCAACATATTACTTATTGAATTTTTATTATTATTTTCAGCTATTTCACACACTACATTATAAGGACAATTTTGTTTTGACACATATATTGAAAACCAATGAAAGAAACTACTTCTAATATTCAACACAATATGTGTAGGATGACTCTTACTAAGTATAGAAATAATAAACAAAAGTAATATAGAACAATTCATGATATATTATCATGAAAATTTGTATTTTATTAATTACATCCATATAATTCTACATTCTTTACTAAAAATTCATATATTGATAATTTAGATTTATAATAAGCAATTCCACTAAAATGAACTAGATGATGTTAAAACAATATTTTACATTCTGATAATATATGAGCTTCAACAACAGAATATATAAATCCATCTGTTACTCTTGAAGCAGATCCTCTGGAATAAACTTTCTCATGAATATCATTAACAACATATTCAAGATATTTTGATTTATATTTCATTAATATCTCATTATCATCACTTGAAATATACCATTCTACATTTTTTAATTTCTTTGATATTTTTGTGGCATTTTGAATTGCTTCTTCTATTTGTTGATTATTTAAAAATGTCACTCCTCTATCATTCCATCCTTTGTGATTTGTTCTAAAATGAAATCCTATCAATAATTTATTCTTTGACAACTTATTTGTTATTTTCATTATTTCATTTTCGACCAATTTTGATGGTTTGAAGAAGAATTTATATAAGAAATGTCTTATTTCAGTTGATTGTTTATCAATAATATTCTTTGATCTTTCAGTTATTAATCCAGAATTCTTGAGTTTATTACCAAAAATTACCATATTTTATAAATGATTCAGTCAAATCACAACATGTTAAAAAAATTTCAAATGATCTTCATTTATTGAGGATATTTCTTTGAGTTGATTTTCATTAAAACAGGTTATATAATCAAAATATCTTCTACCACCATTAATAACGCTAGGAACATGAATTGTTGAAAGCGGAGTTGAGAAATATGAATCAAAGTATTCCAATTCTGTAACAATATTGCTCTATCACTCATCATTGACAAAAATGTTACTCCAACAAGAGTTCGTAATTTATTTCCCATTCCACCACTTGGATGTTGATAATACACTAAACTTCGACTTTTTGTTTTATTTAACAAACCTTTTACCCATTCTTTATGTTTTTCAGTATATAATGAAAAAATTTGGAGGTGTATTGTAAGGGTTGTTCTTTTTATCAACATTTGTATATTTTCTATTATTTGACTTTACTATTTTTGATATATGTAAAATTGGAATAAATAATATTAACAATGAACAAACAATAATATCTAGACATTTACTCATACAACTCTTTTATTCATATATTTATTATTAACACATTTTTCACATTTCATTTTTCAAAATAAATTATTCTATCTATTTCTAAAGAATTTATTTCATTAATATTCATACTCTCTACATTTAAATAATAAGCAACTTCAAAATACTATTAAATGTAAATTTGTCATATACAATTCTATATCATTTTTTTCATTATATTTCAACATACATTAATTCATCTTGATTTTTATAAATAAAATATTCTTATAATATATTTGGCTTGATTCTTTTCTCAGAATTTTCTCGAATATATTCTTATTTTCACTTTTATTACTCCACACAATCATATATTCATTACATTCACACTCACATCATATTCATTTTATCATACACAGATTTTAAACTGTTCAAATACAACTTAGATACAATTTTGGATCACTATACTACAATAAACCATTAAACATTAGATTTTACTTTTTTATCTTTCATTTTATGTAATACTAATATTATTTTTCACTCACTTTTACAATTACACCAATCATCGAAATGCACATCATTACACCAATATACTTCATAGTAATCACAAAAATAGAATTTCTTTGTTTCTTGGGCTTGAATAATTATTTGGCTTGATAAGATTCTTAAAATTTTCAAATTTTCTGATTCTTAAAACATACCAATAACAAATTACTTAGTGATAAATTAAAATAGATATAATTTGAATTTATATTACAATAATAATCTTAAATAGATAATAATTTCACTTTATTTTTCTTTTCTATATCTACTTCCAAATATAAAACTAAAATAATACGTATTTACAACTGCTTAAAATTATCTCTCATTTTTGGTATTGAATAATACAGCAACAAAGAAAAGCCATATTCATTTTCATTACTATTTATTAACATGCGTGTTATTTTTAATAAATAAAATATTTTAAACTGCCCTATGCTACTGTTGACATGTTAAATATATATCACATATAATTCATCATTTTATATCTCTTTCATTGGTTTCTCACACTCTTACTATTCTTTTCTTTCTAACAGTCTAATATATACATGCTCATATCATTTCATCCAACATTCTATTATTATATACATCAAAATCTACATACACTTATTTTCATTCAATAGATTGAAAATCAGAAAATTCTAAAAATTTCATCAAGCCTAATGATTATTCAAACCCAATAAACAAAGAAATTCTATTTTTGTGATTACTATGAAGTATAATGGTGAAATGATGTGTATTTCGATGATGGTGATAATGATGAAATATGTGACTATGTATAGAATAGATGATAATATTTGGTATAATTGTAAAAGTGAGTGAAAGGTAATATTAGAATTATATAAAATGAAAGATAAAAAAGTGAAATCTAATGTTTAATGTTTAATTGTAGTATAGTGATTCAAAATTGTATCTAAGTTGTTTTTGAACAGTTTAAAAGCTGTGTATGATGATAATATGATAATGTGAATATGATATGAGTGTAAGTGTGATGAATATATAATTGTGTAGAGTAATAAAAGTGAAAATAAGAATATATTCGAGAAAATTCTGAGAAAAGAATCAAGCCAAATATATTTTAAGAATATTTTATTTATAAAAATCAAGATGAATTAATGTATGTTGAAATATAATGAAAAAAATGATATAGAATTGTATATGACAAATTTACATTAATAGTATTTTGAAGTTGCTTATTATTTAAATGTAGAGAGTATGAATATTAATGAAATAAATTCTTTAGAAATAGATAGAATAATTTATTTTGAAAAATGAAATGTGAAAAATGTGTTAATAATAAATATATGAATAAAAGAGTTGTATGAGTAAATGTCTAGATATTATTGTTTGTTCATTGTTAATATTATTTATTCCAATTTTACATATATCAAAAATAGTAAAGTCAAATAATAGAAAATATACAAATGTTGATAAAAAGAACAACCCTTACAATACACCTCCAAAGTTTTTTTCATTATATACTGAAAAACATAAAGAATGGGTAAAAGGTTTGTTAAATAAAACAAAAAGTCGAAGTTTAGTGTATTATCAACATCCAAGTGGTGGAATGGGAAATAAATTACGAACTCTTGTTGGAGTAACATTTTTGTCAATGATGAGTGATAGAGCAATATTGTTACAGAATTGGAATATTTTTGATTCATATTTCTCAACTCCGCTTTCAACAATTCATGTTCCTAGCGTTATTAATGGTGGTAGAAGATATTTTGATTATATAACCTGTTTTAATGAAAATCAACTCAAAGAAATATCCTCAATAAATGAAGATCATTTGAAATTTTTAACATGTTGTGATTTGACTGAATCATTTATAAAATATGGTAATTTTGGTAATAAACTCAAGAATTCTGGATTAATAACTGAAAGATCAAAGAATATTATTGATAAACAATCAACTGAAATAAGACATTTCTTATATAAATTCTTCTTCAAACCATCAAAATTGGTCGAAAATGAAATAATGAAAATAACAAATAAGTTGTCAAAGAATAAATTATTGATAGGATTTCATTTTAGAACAAATCACAAAGGATGGAATGATAGAGGAGTGACATTTTTAAATAATCAACAAATAGAAGAAGCAATTCAAAATGCCACAAAAATATCAAAGAAATTAAAAAATGTAGAATGGTATATTTCAAGTGATGATAATGAGATATTAATGAAATATAAATCAAAATATCTTGAATATGTTGTTAATGATATTCATGAGAAAGTTTATTCCAGAGGATCTGCTTCAAGAGTAACAGATGGATTTATATATTCTGTTGTTGAAGCTCATATATTATCAGAATGTAAAATATTGTTTTTAACATCATCTAGTTCATTTAGTGGAATTGCTTATTATAAATCTAAATTATCAATATATGAATTTTTAGTAAAGAATGTAGAATTATATGGATGTAATTAATAAAATACAAATTTTCATGATAATATATCATGAATTGTTCTATATTACTTTTGTTTATTATTTCTATACTTAGTAAGAGTCATCCTACACATATTGTGTTGAATATTAGAAGTAGTTTCTTTCATTGGTTTTCAATATATGTGTCAAAACAAAATTGTCCTTATAATGTAGTGTGTGAAATAGCTGAAAATAATAATAAAAACTCAACAGGATATATGTATAGTGATTTGTTCAATTACTACAAACAACATGAACATAACAGCTTAAATATTGATGTGAATCTAGAACCACAACAAAGATGGCCTAGAAGTTATAGAATATCAGAAGGTCAAGATAAAGATTTTCAGTTTGCAGTTACTTATCGATTGTATTATACAAAACACAATTTTGCTATGACATATTTCACAGGTCATAATGCTAGTAGTATAATTAAATCAGCTATAAAGGCTTTGAAAGACTATCCATTCTCATTAAGAAAAACAGCTGGTGTGGCAGTATATGGTAAAAAATATAGAAATAGAAACAAGATAATAGAATTAATAAATAATTACTTGAATGTTGATAAATATGGCTCAGCATTCAATAATCCATATTCAAAAGATAAAATTGACTTGCTTAAAAAATATAAATTTTGTATAGCAATAGAAAATTCAATTCATAGTGTTAAATGGGGTAAAATACATTCAAATGAAATTGATGATTATTATGTAACAGAGAAATTGTTGGATTGTTTTAAAGTTGGTTCAATTCCTATATATTTTGGTCCAAGAAATTCTCATTTGTATTTTCCTAATAAAAAATCAGTAATATTCAGTGGAGATTATAAAAACTATGATGATATGATGAAATATATAGTTTCAATTAAAGATAATGATAAAATATTACATGAGTATATATCTTGGACAAATTCATATAGTAAAGAATGGTATGATAGATTTGATGTTGATTATTCATTTACTATTTGTAGATTATGTGAATATGTGAAGTATTACTATGTAGAAAAGAATCATGACAATGATAAAATAAAATTTGATAAGAATGATAATATAATTAAAATTAAAAATTAATTATTTAATAATTTAATTTTATAAAATAATTCAAAAAATCAAGAAATATTAAGAATCAAATTAGAAAAATAAAACCAAGTATATTAAATAAAAATAATTTATCAAAATCAATTTAAAATAAAGAGGATGAACATTCTTTTATTTTCTTGATGATTTGCAATCAAAATCAAGTAGAATTTTGTATCAAGTTATTGAGATGATATATATACCAATTGTATAAACACAATATGTTAGATTTTTTTGCAGATTTATCACATTATGATGTAATAAAATATAAAGTCATAAGTTATAGATTAAGTAGAAAAGAATATCAATTATTACATGATTATTATTATTGCATAAATATTACAACAATAGAAATAAAATAATTGAAAAAAAAAATATGATAGATTGACGAAATATTGTGATGATCAAACACATAAACTGAATATCTTAATCAACAATTAGATGCTAATTATTATTACATACAACTTTGATCATCATACTCCATCAGATAACTCTAACATACTTTTCACTCACATGATTATCTAATTACACTATATTTCAGCAATATAGTTCATAATAACCACAAATAAAACATTTCTTTATTTCTTGGCTTGAGATATATTTGGGATTGAATTTTCATTATAATTTCATCACATACAATTCTATATCATTTTTTTCACTATATTTCAACATACATTAATTCATCTTGATTTTTATAAATAAAATATTCTTAGAATATATTTGGCTTGATTCTTTTCTCAGAATTTTCTCGAATATATTCTTATTTTCACTTTTATTACTCTACACAATCATATATTCATCACATTCACACTCACACCATATTCACATTATCATATTATCATCATACACAGCTTTTAAACTGTTCAAAAACAACTTACACACAATTTTTGAACACTATACTACAATAAACCATTAAACATTAGATTTCACTTTTTTATCTTTCATTTTATATAATTCTAATATTACCTTTCACTCACTTTTACAATTATACCAAATATTATCATCTATTCTATACATAGTCACATATTTCATCATTATCACCATCATCGAAATACACATCATTTCACCAATATACTTCAGAGTAAATCACAAAAATAGAATTTCTTTGTTTATTGGGTTTGAATAATCATTAGGCTTGATGAAATTCTTAGAATTTTCTGATTTTCAATCTATTGAATGAAAATAAGTGTATGTAGATTTTGATGTATATAATAATAGAATGTTGGATGAAATGATATGAGCATGTATATATTAGACTGTTAGAAAGAAAAGAATAGTAAGAGTGTGAGAAACCAATGAAAGAGATATAAAATGATGAATTATATGTGATATATAAAATGATAAGTTTTTAGTAATAATATTAGTGTTAAAAGGTGTTGTTAATATGTAACATATAATTAATTTGATATAATAATCGATTATGCTGTGGAAATGGTGAACCATTGTGTGTTATATGTTGCATATTGTTTGAATAAATAATATTAATGATAAGAACACAGTGAAAGAAGACTTAATTTATTAATATGAAATATTGTAATAGTAGAAATGAATTTTAGACATGATATTCAAGGATTAAGAGGAATTGCTGTTTTATTTGTTTTATTTTATCATCTTTATCCAAAAATAATATCGGGAGGGTTTATTGGTGTAGATATTTTCTTTGTTTTATCAGGATTCTTGGTATGTTATTCAATAGAAGATAGAATAAACAATCAAAAGAATAGATTTTATATAACATTCTATTCTGCAAGATTAAGAAGATTACTACCAGCTTCATTATTAACACTAATGGCAGTTACTTTTTATACATACAAATATGATTTCACCTATTTTTCTATATATAGAAATGATGCAAAAGCCAGCTTATTAATATATGCAAATTACAATTTCTACTTCAATAAAGTAGATTATTTTCATACTGGGTTAAAAGAAAGTCCTCTTCTTCATTATTGGTCATTATCGTTAGAAGAACAATTCTATATTGTTGCTCCAGTTATTATATGGATGTTATTTAGTAATGTTATTGTTATATATATAATAATATCAATATTTTCATTGATTGTATGTGTATATTATGGAACTTATAATCGAAATAAAGGATATTTTTTTCTTTCTAGTCGTTCTTGGGAATTTCTCTTAGGTGCAATGATAAGATATATACCTTCTATAGATAAGTATAGCATATTTTATTATCCAAATATATCTATAATATTTATGACTAGCTATAATGTAGTTTTACCAGTTATTCTTAGTTTATGTGTGTTATGTTCATCTGAAAGAAATTCACTTATTACTAGTAATGTAATTTCTTTCATTGGAAATTTATCTTATTCAATATATTTGATTCATTTTCCTCTCAAAACTATTGTTAAAAGTTCATTTCTGAATTACTATATCTCATTGATAATATGTGTATTATTATCCTATAATGTAGTAGAGAAACCTTTTTATAAAGGATATTTCATTCTATCAGATAGATTAACTTACATTATGTCTCTATTGTTTATCGTTTATGCTTATATGCTAATTAAAAATCTAAATAAACAAACAAATACCAAATTAAGAAATATTAAACATTACACTACTGCAGAGCTTATGGGTGAGTTTATTATATATCAAAGAAGTTATTGTTGCTTGAATGATAAATCAAGAATATATAAATCATCAATTTTATTTATTGGTGATTCTCATATTGAACAGTATATAATAGCTGTATTAAAAAGTGAGTATAGATTCAAATACCAACTACTGCATATATTTATTCATAGATATTCTTATAATAATCAAATAATGAATAAATATTTATCAAATAAAGGAGAAATATCATTTTAAATTATGTATGTTAGGGAATAGTATTGATGAAAAAGTATCATTATTAAATATTTATAATACAGCAATTAAAGTAACAACAATGTGTGATAGATTAATATTAATTAATGATAATCCTTATCATACAGTTGATCCGAATTCATGTTTGGATAAAAACAATGATAATTGCTTTGGGGAGATAAATAAAACATGTATAATACCTCAACAATTTATAGAACCGAATAATAGCAGAATAGATGTTGTGAGATTATGGGATGAAAGCATTATTAACGATAAAAAATGCCTATATTACTATAATTATCAACCAATATACTCCGACTCAAATCATTTTAGTTTATTTTACTTAAAATTACTAACAAAGAGGATTATTAAGATAATTGAAAAATATGTAAATTATGATGGGGAGTATGTATATAATGATAAATGCCCTATGTATCATATGCCAAACTCATATTTTGTTTATGACAATTTGTCACATCAGAGATGCAGCAAAAATTCTTACAAATTATCATATTTTCTATCCTGAAAAATAATACACTATCCAAGAATAACTACTAAAATTACAAAGAGTTTTATTAAAAAGCATACAAAGATTTATGATACAAATGAACAATTTAATACATATAGAAGAAATGTTATGGCTCTTGTATTGAATTTCATCAAATTCTTATTGTTGTGGAAAGATGTAAATTACTTGATAGCAACAAATGATGAAGTAGAAAAGATAATCATATTTTACCTAAAAAATTAAATTAAATTCTTTAAATCCCATCACAGAAATCACACAAACAACATAAATCTAACATAACAGTTAGAAATTTGTCAAACAATATCATCTATACTATACGTATTTAAATTTCATATTATTATCATCTAAATACATTTCATTTCAGCAATATAGTTCATAATAACCACAAATAAAACATTTCTTTATTTCTTGGCTTGAGATATATCTGGGATTGAATTTTCATTATAATTTCATCACATACAATTCTATATCATTTTTTTCACTATATTTCAACATACATTTATTCATCTTGATTTTTATAAATAAAATATTCTTAGAATATATTTGGCTTGATTCTTTTCTCAGAATTTTCTCGAATATATTCTTATTTTCACTTTTATTAATCCACACAATCATATATTCATCACACTTACACTCACACCATATTCATGTTATCATATTATCATCATACACAGCTTTTAAACTATTCAAAAACAACTTACACACAATTTTTGAACACTATACTACAATAAATCATTAAACATTAGATTTCACTGTTTTATATCATCTTTCATTTTATGTAATTCTAATATTATCTTTCACTCACTTTTACAAAACTATCAACTACTATCATATATTCTATACATATTCACATATTTCATCATTATCACCATCATCGAAATACACATCATTTCACCAATATACTTCATGGTAATCACAAAAATAGCATTTCTTTGTTTATTGGGTTTGAATAATCATTAGGCTTGATGAAATTTTTAGAATTTTCTGATTTTCAATCTATTGAATGAAAATAAGTGTATGTAGTTTTTGATGTATATAATAATAGAATGTTGGATGAAATGATATGAGCATGTATATATTAGACTGTTAGAAAGAAAAGAATAGTAAGAGTGTGAGATACCAATGAAAGAGATATAAAATGATGAATTATATGTGATATGAGATGTTTGTGTAAATGATTTATGTGAATGAATAAGTACTTAGTAATAGTGTTAAAAGGTATTGTTTATATGTAAATAAGATTGGTACAATAACAGGAACTCCTACAGTAAGAAGAGAATTAATGACTTACACAATAACTGGTATAGCTGCAAGAGATCAAACAACAAAGACATATACAATCCAATTGGAAGTAATTGCATCAACATGTAGTGTAGATAATGGTTATCCAGCAACGAATGTAGGTGAAAGAGGTCAAATAGCTTGTAGTGAAGGTTATATGGGTTATTCCTATAGAACATGTACAGTATCAGATTGTAAACCAGTTTGGGGAGAAGAAGATTTAACACCAAATATAAAATATAATGTATTAGAATGAATATTACCTGGTTATCCTACTTTACCAGCTGGTATAACATTCAGTGAAGGTAAATTCAGTGGAAGACCATCCGAATTAATGAAAGAAACATTATAAATCTTAATGATTTATTATACAAATGTTTATCTTCAAATCATTTCCAGTACATGTCCAGCTAATGGCGAATGGCCAGCAACTTCTGCTTATATACTATGTAAAGATGGTAAGACAGGTATTCTTCAAAGACAATGTAGAGGTGATAATTACTTAAATCCAAAATGGCAAGCTGTAGATGATACAGATTGTAGAGAATATGTAGAAGATCCTCCATTAGTAAGTGGAAGAATAATTACTAAGATAGAAATCGATTATACAACTGGTGTATCTGGTCAAGCAGTAAATCCTCAAGCATTTGTGATAATTAGAAATCTATTAATAACTCATTTAAGAAGTGCAGTTTCATTTGATGTTGATAGAACGAATGTAAGATTAGATTGATATACAGCTAATATGGATATGACATCTAATTTAGTAAGAACAGTTGCATTTATTACAGCTCCAAAGAATTATCGAAATACAATAATCTCAATTACATCTAATATCTTAAAATCTGATGCTTTTGAAAATGATTTACATTCTTCTTCACCTGATATAGCTTATTCCTCTGTAATTGTCAGACAAACTGATATTTATGAATAACCACAAACCAGATCAGCTGCTAGTAAGATTGGAGAAGCAATTGGCATTTCTTTTGGTGTAGTTATTGGTACTTTGATTATAATTAGTTTAGTTGGTTATACAATAATCAACAGAAGAGAACTTGTTGTAAAGACATCTCACCAAGAAAGATCTTCATTAAAAGCAACTAATTAAAAGTTGTTTGGTTATTGGACTATCTGGCTATAAATTTGCCATTGAGAGAAATTATGTGTGTTGAATTAGGTTTAATATTAATCATGAGAGTAAAATTAAGATAAATCTTTCTACCAATTGATTCTAATCTTTTCTTTAATAAATCTACACAAATTAATTTTCGATTGATTTTAATTCTATTTGTTTGTGTTATTTTATTGTTTCTATACCTGTTCTGCATCATAATAAAAGGAAAGAAAAAAGAAAAAGAATAAAAAGAATCGTTACTATGACTTCGCACAGAGTCCCCCACTGTACTACTATCATAGCTCGTACAATCTTAACTTCGCAGTTCTGATGGGATGCGGTGCTTTATTGTAGATATGAACGATTCTGATTAATTTTTCACTCATTTTTCTGATATATCACTCTCTCTTTTATTATTTCTTATAAACAATTAATATCATACTAATAATGTTATAATAAAAGGAAATATACTATATATCAATCTATTCATGTTATTATATTATTATCTATGCTTAATGATGATTTAAAGAGAAAAAATGAAAAATGATGAAAGAAACGGCTAAATATTTATAAATATAAAACTATTTTTGTGAAATTGATGTGTAAATGATATATTATGGTGAATATAAGTGTATGATGCTGAAGTATGATAATAATTGTATTTATATAGATAAAATAAATGAGGAAATAACTGGATTGCACATCCTTTTCAGAATGGAACAACCTGATGGTGTTATAAAGATGTAGAAAATAGTTTAAATTTAAAAATGATGTGATTGAGCATAATTGTGATGATTTGTATAAATTGTGAATTTGTGTAAGATAAAATGAGTTTAAAGAAATAAAGATGTGATATTTGATTAATTTGAATGTTATTATTCCGATTATTTATATGATGATGTAAGATAAGTGAATATAGAAAAAGTGATTAACAATAGTCTTGATTTGAAAGTTTCAAATATCTTAATATCTAAGAAGATGTAGTAGATTATTTGAGGATGATATTATCTCTAGATTTGTATATATTGAAAAATAAAAGTTATTATTTGATGAATTATTATTGTGATATTTTTATGTGAAATAGAAGTGTGATAATTTTGTATTTAAATGAAATACTCAATTGAAAGATTAATAGAAATGGTTATTGTTAATATTATAATATGATTTTATGTTTTATGATGATGGTTAAAAAGGAGGAGGAAGAAAAAAATAGTATGAAGATAATTGAATTACATATTTTAAACAATTAATTAAATAAAACTCTATTAAACCTTCATTGTATATTTGTTAGTATTGTTTTCTTGTGTGTAAGATGTAAAAATATTGTAATAGAAGAATAATGAAAGATTAATTGTTTCTATACAAATATACAACACACATAAAATATTAATAATATAAAATAAATAAATTATAATAATGAATAAAACTTTTCTCTCATCATTCTCTATCATAAATATAAAATATTCCAATCATAATCCAATTTCCATATATATACTAATCACTTACATAACTTATATTAAATATTATTCAAACTAATTTCAATGGCAATTCTGTAAGGATTATTTATATCAACTACTTCTTTCATTCTATTCTTCTTTCTCCTCCTTTTTAACCATCATCATAAAACATAAAATCATATTATAATATTAACAATAACCATTTCTATTAATCTTTCAATTGAGTATTTCATTTAAATACAAAATTATCACACTTCTATTTCACATAAAAATATCACAATAATAATTCATCAAATAATAACTTTTATTTTTCAATATATACAAATCTAGAGATAATATCATCCTCAAATAATCTACTACATCTTCTTAGATATTAAGATATTTGAAACTTTCAAATCAAGACTATTGTTAATCACTTTTTCTATATTCACTTATCTTACATCATCATATAAATAATCGGAATAATAACATTCAAATTAATCAAATATCACATCTTTATTTCTTTAAACTCATTTTATCTTACACAAATTCACAATTTATACAAATCATCACAATTATGCTCAATCACATCATTTTTAAATTTATACTATTTTCTACATCTTTATAACACCATCATATTGTTCAAGTTTCAAATAGATTTGAAATCTGTCTCTTTCCTCATCTATTTTATCTATATAAATACAATTATTATCATACTTCAGCATCATACACTTATATTCACCATAATATATCATTTACACATCAATTTCACAAAAATAGTTTTATATTTATAAATATTTAGCCGTTTCTTTCATCATTTTTCATTTTTTCTCTTTAAATCATCATTAAGCATAGATAATAATATAATAACATGAATAGATTGATATATAGTATATCTCCTTTTATTATAACATTATTAGTATGATATTAATTGTTTATAAGAAATAATAAAAGAGAGAGTGATATATCAGAAAAATGAGTGAAAAATTAATCAGAATCGTTCATATCTACAATAAAGCACCGCATCCCATCAGAACTGCGAAGTTAAGATTGTACGAGCTATGATAGTAGTACAGTGGGGGACTCTGTGCGAAGTCATAGTAACGATTCTTTTTATTCTTTTTCTTTTTTCTTTCCTTTTATTATGATGCAGAACAGGTATAGAAACAATAAAATAACATAAACAAATTGAATTAAAATCAATCGAAAATTAATTAGTAAAGATTAATTATAAAGAAGGTTAATATCAATTCATAGAAAGATTTATCTTAATTTTACTCTCATGATTAATATTAAACCTAATTCAACACACATAATTTCTCTCAATGGCAAATTTATAGCCAGATAGTCCAATAACCAAACAACTTTTAATTAGTTGCTTTTAATGAAGATCTTTCTTGGTGAGATGTCTTTACAACAAGTTCTCTTCTGTTGATTATTGTATAACCAACTAAACTAATTATAATCAAAGTACCAATAACTACACCAAAAGAAATGCCAATTGCTTCTCCAATCTTACTAGCAGCTGATCTGGTTTGTGGTTATTCATAAATATCAGTTTGTCTGACAATTACAGAGGAATAAGCTATATCAGGTGAAGAAGAATGTAAATCATTTTCAAAAGCATCAGATTTTAAGATATTAGATGTAATTGAGATTATTGTATTTCGATAATTCTTTGGAGCTGTAATAAATGCAACTGTTCTTACTAAATTAGATTTACGTACAGGTGAGACGAGAGAAGAAAGGACAGAAAGGAGGATATGGCTCTAAACAAAAGAATCCCAACAAAAGAAGTATATGAGTAATATATTATAAGTATTACTCTAAACATTTTAATAATAATAAGTAATAATCCTCAACAATCAATTTCAGTTTGATTCTTCATACTTATATAATAGCATATATATTTTTTCATCTTTAATCTGTTTTACTTCTTTACCAAAATTATTTATAATTACATAACCTTTTTCAGTATTTTTAATATATCCAAATAGACTATATTGCAACTTACCTTTAAAATTTACATATCTTTCTAGATAATCACCTTCTTCTTTATAAATTATAACCAATATATAAGCTGGTAATACATTCATATCGTATGAATTATGGGTAATTTCATCCACGAATTTCTCTTTATTAGATTGATAATGAGCCAAACAAAACGATTCACATGATTCTGTACAATATAAACTTAACAAACAATAAATAATTTGTCTTAAATCATTATTTTGATCTATAATATTGTATATAACACTTCTTTCATAAGCATCAATCCATTCTTTAAACCCTTCAATAGTGTAAAGAAAGTTAAATGATTGATCTATTACATATTGTTTAGGCAGTTGTACAGTTAATTTAACATACTCATTATCATTTACATACTGCTTACCATTCTGTATATCTTCAATTTTAATTATTACTGGATATATATGCCAATTAATATCTTTTGAATAATCCTCAAAATACTTTATAAATTCTTTATCATTCATTATTTTATTTACATCATGCGAAAATGGAAGTACAACAACATTATTAACAATATAACAAATATCATAATTTTTACCAATATCAAATTGACCAATATAATAACCTTCTCCACATCCTATTGATGTTGTAGTATTTCGGAAATATTTATCTAATACATTCATCTGAATATTATTAAACTTTATGACTTTATTATCCCACTCTACATTATTCGTAATTGAATACCACACCAATTCTCTGAATAATAGTTTATATAGTGGATGATTTTCATTTGTTCTTATTACAGATATAAAATAATCCATTATATTTTTAAATTCTTTTTCAGTGTATCTGTGACTTGTACATAAATATAGATATTTAAATACTTCATCAGATATATATTCTAATTGAAGTCTATCAATTGAATCATAATCTAATACTTTGTATTTTACAACATAATGTGATAAATCTGTATCTAATCTATCAACAATAAATTTTTCTTTCTCTATATCAACCACAATATCATTTTCCAAGTTTTTTGTTTCATTATCTCTTTCACATGGAAAAAGATATTTCTTTATAAAATCATAATAACCAAGGGTATTCACAGTTGTTTTAATACAATTTGTATATATTTCATCCCAATAATTTCTTCCATTTGGTTTATCTTCTGTTATATAATATGCTTTATATATTGCTGCAAAATATAAATGTCTTGGTACTCGATTGTATAAAGAAATAAGATCATTATCAATTGCATTTCCTAATTCAGCAGGTAAACAATTTTCTTTCCATATATCTATCTCTTTTTTATTACAAATATCTAAATAGAAATAGACTTTATTATGATGTTCAAATTCTTTCATATAAGAATAGTTTTTATTATCTGGAGAACTGACATTAATAATTATCCTACCCTCTGATACGGTTTCATAATCAATATTATATGAATCACATATTACTATATTTTCAGTTTTTCCACCTTCTTTTAAATTACATCCATTCAAACAATATCTAGCAGGATAATTCAGATTTCCATCTTCTTTCTTTGTACTTTTGAAATATGTCAAACCTAAATTAATACCTAATTTTTCCTTCATTTGGATAAATTTTAAAATAAAATAAATTAAAAAGGTGGATTTTCCACATCCTGGTTGACCTCTTAATAAATAGTAACTTTTAACATTAATATTAGTAGGTTCAAATTTGATAATTCTTTTTAATCTTTCTTTCTCTCTTTCAACAATATTTTTAATATTATCTAAAGGATGAACATCTACATCTAAATAATTCAATAATTCTTTTAATTTTTCTTCATCATTATTAAAAACATTAAAATAATTAAGAATTATATTATATTCTATTCTTTTCCAAAAGAGTGGATAATAATCTCTTACTAATATCTTTTTCATTGGATATTGAAATATTTTTATACTCTCATCAAGCTTTATCAACGTTTCATTATACATAAATTTTGGGGGTTGTTGACTACTAAATATATATTGCAAATAATCAAAACCTATTTTATTATATATAAATTTATATACTATTTCTCTTGAATGGTGGTGGTTTTAGTTGTAATGTTTGAAAAAAATTGTAAGTAGTTTTAATTTTCTTATTTGGAGGATAGACTCTAGCAGAGTTACTCCTAGAAAAATACTTTTCATAATCATCTTCATCATTTTCACTTTCCATTTTACTAGAAGCATTATCAGAAGGAGGAAGAGGAGCAAAAGCTTCGTATCTATTATTATCATACTTACTTTTCTTTGTCCCCTTCTCCACATCTGTTCCTTTCCACTTTCTTTTAAGAGAATCAGTAATTGCATTATTATTATTATCTTTATTTTCCATTGCTGTATCAGTAGAGTATGAAAATGGAACAGAAAAATAATCATTAGCATCTTCTTTTTTACTATCTTCAGTTTCAATTTCATCGTCAGTAGAGGAAAAAGATGATGTAGCATTGTGAGGAGGAGGAGTAGGAGCATCATCATGGTATTTATAACTTTCTTTCAGTTCATTATTATATAATATATTAATACCACCTTCTACATATCTCAATTCGGTTTTACCTTTAGCATCTAATTTAGGTATGCATGATACATTCATTTTACAATAATAACAATAGAATGATTTTCTATTGTCAAAATCATTTATATATTCACATTCTCTTGGAATTATCGTTATATTATTCTCATAACAATATGGACAAGTTAAAATTTCTTTAACATTATAAACTTCATCTTTATAATCTTTTGCTTTTAAAATTAAGCCACACAAATTATCATATGCAAAATTATCAGAATCCAATTCATCTCTAATGGTAATATTTATATTATTTTCATTTTTTAATTCAATCAATAAATATGGATTTAGAATTGGTTTTGTATTATCCTTTCTACAATCACAATAGTTTCTTCTTTGTCCATCTTTTGTATAAAATGTTGTTGGAGAAATATAATTACTTAAAATCACATTTAACTTATCTAAACCTTCTTTATATGATCTACATATCATATTTGATGGATTTAAATATATAAAATTAGAATCCAAAAACCTTTTCATTTTTTGATTACTTTTTAATTCTTCTATCAAATCATTCGTTATACCTAACTCTTCTTCATTTAATTCAAGTTTTTTCTTCTTATCATCTTCATAATATATATTACCAACATTTAATGTCAGATCGTTTATTCTTCTTCTCTCTAATTCGATATATGATATAATTTCATTAGCTTGTTCCACTCTTTTGAATTTGTTTGTCATTATTCTCACTTTTATTACATCTTCAAATGAATTATATGATGGATAAATATATTCTATGTATTTTGACATTTTTCCTTTTAAATTTTCACCATATTGACTAAATTCAAAACTATCTTCTATATTCATTGCCACATCATATTTATGACTTATCATTGTAATTACAAATCTGGGATTATAATCTTCATTAAGGTATTTATTAATTAACTCATCATCACTTTCCACCTTTTGAACTTCTTCTTTTATTATTTTTGTAATAATATCCTTATTCTTTTTCATTATATTTCTTCCTTTTATATTTGACCTTCCTTTTTTATGTATATCATTATCTATTTCATTCTGAATAAAACAGTCATAAGCATAATCTTTTGCATCAAATATTAATTTCTCTACTTTCTTTTTTATTATAATTTTAACATTATTATTCTCATAATTTTCAAATGGTTTTCTGTTTATTATTTTTTGATATTCTTCCCATTTTGTTTTATTATCTTCAAATTCTAATATTTCTTTGGATATTTTTTTTTTATCTTTTGGGGTAATATTAACTTTATTAACTCCAGGATCTTCCCACTTTGCTTTAATCTGTTTTAATGCTTGTAATTCTTCTTTATTATAGTAAGTATTGATAATTTTCAATTCAACAGCTACAACTGTAATATCTTTGATAATATCTACTAATTCATCTTTATCAAAGATTTTATTCATATTTTCTATTGTTATTGATTTGATAATTCTTATTACACAATTATCAATATTTGTACTAGCATCTGTGAATAATTCAAATAAAAAAAGTATTTTAAATCCAAATCTTAATTCTGACTCAGTTTGTATATATTCATTTACTTTATTCATATGGATATTTAATGCTTGATCTATCATTGAAGATGGTGTATACTATATAAATATAAAAAACTAGATAATTAATATACTCCTAAATAATAAAGAGTTTCAGAAAGTTCATCTATTTCTCTATTCTGAAACATTGCTATGATGATTTCTTTTCTCTTTCTATATGTTTCTTTAAATATCACATTGAATAAAATACTTACAGATTCTTTAATGCTATGTTGGTCAGATACAGTTACTTGTATTCCATTTATACACTTTCTATTAATCTCTATTGCATCGACACATGGAAAATTAGATTGAAATGAACAATTAATGAATAATGGTAAATTTCTTCTATCTATTCCATCCAATTGTGATTCTTCAGTTATTTTTGATTCAATATTACAAGATTTCAGATATAATACCAAATGTTGATAATACCATCCACCTTCTGAACCTATTTTCTCATTTTTTCCTTCGATTTTTTCTGTTAAAAGAGCAAGATAAATATTATAATTGTTTTCATCTATAATTACTTTCTTTGATACCATTTCTTCAATATAATTTGAGATAAATTTCAATTTCTGAGGAATTTCAAACTCATTCTTAACATCATAAATATATATATATTCATTATATTTAGCAGCAATACCACCATAAACATCAATCATTTTATATTCATCAATTATTTCATCAAGATTGATGTCAAAAAAAACAGGAATTCCTCCATATTTTTCTTTATAATTAGGATCAATTATCATTGTATTACTATTTACTAAAAAATCTTTATATAATTCAATTTCTATATTATTGAAAGGTAAAAGGCAGAATTGAATTGGAGCTCTCTTGCTACGCATTACTTTATATTTTTTCAGCTTCATACCAGTAACCAGTATAACCACATCATCTTCACTATACTCATCTTCTGAAATTGGAATATTATCACATATTATTATTGATTTTTGATTATTGTTTTTTACCTGTCTTTCTGGGAGATTTCCATCATCATTATACCTATTCTCACCTACTCTTTTGTAATAATATGTGTAAGTAGAATTTCTGAATATTACTTGAACATCATTGAAATACTGAAGTTCTTTACATAAATATAAGCAAAAACATGTTTTACCTATACCACTATTACCATAAACTAGGAAATTCTTTTGGATTCCATGTTTTAATGCCATATATTCCTTTATTTTATTGTAAATTTTTGTATAACATTCTCTTTTAATAAAAAAAGGATTATTTAAATACCTTACATCACGATAAATTCGTTCACCAGCATAATCACACTTCAATATCGTATCTACTTCAACATCCATATGTCCTACAATTATAAACAACTAGATATAGCTAGTTAGGGATAGAAGAAAAAGAAGAAAATAGAATTCAAATGTTCAGTATATTTCTTTACTTATAAATATCAAAAAAATTGAGTTATGTTCAGTTATTGCATTTTGATAAACTTAGTGAAATTGTATGTATATTACTTGATTTAAATAATATTATACTGAGTGCATTTGATATTGTTAATATGGAAGGAAAAGAATACAAAGTTATTTTTTTTAACAAATTTTCAGTTATTTTTTTTGTTTAGGTGTTATGATACTCTACCTTTCATCATCACCAAATAAACAATTTGAAAGAATAGAAAGAATGAAATAATTACCACAATATCTTAGATTAGTCTAATAAATAGTATATATGAGAATTGAAAACAGTTAATATATCCAATGTGGTAGAAAAAGAAAATGAAATTAAAAATTTGAATTAATAAATATGATTTGTAAAAGGTATTAATTGGACATTATCTAAATTTAGTTGATTAATTAGTGTATGCTTCACTTGTATATATAGTATATAAATGGGACTCTGCCACAACGTGCCATTGTCACATTTAGGTATGGTTCCTACAAGATTCCTCCTACGTGGTCTTTGTAAATTAATCCTTAATCTCTAATTGACTTCTCCGAGTTTTCCCAAACAACATACAATAGATGATAAGGATGACTAAGTCTTTGATACATTCTTGTATAACACCAAGTATAACCTATCTCTGCTTTAACCAACTCTCCATTCTTGATACAATTGATCAATTAATCAATTGATTGATACAATGTATTATCTATATTGATGACAAGCCAATGTTTAATAATAATCATCTAATTCTCATACCACAGATTGTTTTAAAAATATCATAAATATATATACAAATGCAGCTTAATAAACTTGCTTCTTTAAAATCTTCTTTACTACAATAATATTCACTTAATAATCTCTGATTCTGACTATTTGTTTTTGCTAATTTCCTAGAATTGTTTGAAATGTTTGAATTGTTTCAATAAAATAGAATAAATTAGAAATAATGTTGCTGTTAGATATAATTATTGAAAAATATCCTAAAGCAGCTAAACAATAAAAAAACTATTTTTAATATATCTCTATCACATTTCTAAAATTGATCTATTGATTTTAAACCAACATTACTTAAATAAGATCTTATTCTACAAGGATATACTAGGAATACACAGTGTGAGTTTGTACAATTTGTTTCTTTTCCTGATGTTTATCATAATCCCTTATAAACGCCATTGTTATTCCGTTACCATATAATATATTAGTATATTAATCACTTGAATCAATAATCTTTGATATGTATACATTGATGTTGGATTTTTACATACTTCTAAATAGATCAATATTCCTTTCTAAATAGATTTTCTTTTTTACTTCCTCTATAATTTGATTAAACACTTTGAATAGGAAAATAAGAATAACAAGATATTATTACAACAGAAAATTCATAAATCAACTGTTCTAATGATAATATTACAGAATTTTAAAAGCTTATAACAATAGTAGACATCGGGATAAAGGTTTTAAATAGAAAAGGAATACCTACTTATTGCATTTACCTGCTTAAAATTTATTTCGAAAAAACAAGCTTGAATGAGGCTTGAATAGATTTTTTATTTTTTCGTTTTTAAGTGTCTTAACATCTAAATATGTGTGATTTAATTGTTTAAACTAATGTATTTTTAACTCTAGTAGTGATTGAAGCAAAAAAATTAAAAATAGAATTATAATTGTTTCAATATGTTGGGATAAAGTTCAAAAAAATATATATCGCAGATGTAGCTTAATAACATATGGTATGTAAAGGATATGTAGTATATATAATAACTATAATATAGTTTAAAAGGAAAGTTTATAACTCCTTTATCGCGCAGATTTCTTTATCGCGGGACAACACCATACATTCACCATCTTATTACTAAAAAAAAAAAATAAAAAAATGACTCAAGTCAAATCATGAAACGCTTGTATTTTTGTAAGTATTATGGTTAGGATTAGGGTTATTTTGAATGTATAATAAATATATCAATTGATTTGTTTTTTTTTTCTCTATCTTTCTATGTAGTTATTATTTATGTTTAATCATAATCGAAATCTAATTTAATAAAATAATATTTTGAGTATAATATTTAAGAAATGTATTAGAATGATATATCTTTTAAGAACTTTATTAGCAGTGCTAGTCAATATTAATTATATCCATATCATCATACATTTTTCATCGCTTTTTTTAACCACATTACCCACTCTTTCAACTCATTTCTTATTAAATCTTCGATAACAACATTTTTGATTCCTTCAACAAAAGCAAAATCCACTTTAGTATTACCATTATCATTGTTGTTCCCCGTGTGGCGGAAAAACCAGCAAAACGTGTAAAAGAATATATTCCGATGGATCCTGAAACAATGTTGAAGATGATAAGAAAAGCAGCTTACGATAGAAGTGATAGAGGTGGTAGATGCTTGTGTCGTGCATTAGAAGTAATAGATAAATATCACAGAGACAGATTACAATTGGATCACATACAATTCGCATTAATAGACGTAGGAATGAAATTTGAGAGATATGAAGTAGATATATTGATGAATGGATTTAAGCGAGAAGCTGATGGTACAATATCGTTGAATGAATTTATTGAAGCGTTAGTTCTTCCAATGCAAGAAAATCGATATAATGTAGTAAAGGAGATATTCCACATGTTAGATTGTGAAAACAATGGCAAACTATAATAGAAGTTAAAATTGCACAAGATCAAGCATTAAATCAGTTTATTAATCATTTTCGATATACAATGAAACCCTGGATTAATAAGTATGAATGAATTTTTAGAATTATTTGTTAAGCTCAATGTATGAAAGTGATGAAGACTTTGAGACTTTAGTGAGAAGTAATTGAAGAAAGTAATTATTTCAATAACAAATTTTATATATATTATCATTATTTCTTTGTACAATTCATGAAATATCGTTTAGTTTGATTTTTGTTTGTCATTATTTAAAATTTTCGTCATTTAAACAATTATCATAGGCTCTTTATATATTCATATATAACTAATTGTATTTTTTCTTATACAGAGAGATTATTGGTATATATTTCAAGCATCACAGATAACAAAATTCACATCATTCACTAAAGTAGCACTTCAGAAGGATAAAATGAAATTGATTGTATAAAGTCATTGCTAAGAATTAAGTCCATTTGATATGTGATATGTATATTACATGTCATTGACATATTTATAACTATACTTTTCAATAACTATAATTATCAAACGACGAGTATAGTAATAGCATTTCTTTTATTTTGATGAGTTTTAATTATGTGATAAGGTATCATGATATTAATAACCTAAAGTTGGAGAAAAACTGTAATACTAAAGGAGAAGAGTATTATTTAAATTATTACTCTTCTAATAATCCTTCTGATTGTTATACTATCTTAATAAGAGGTTGTTATGTAGATATTTATAATGGTATTACAGATGAAGTAAAAAGAAGTAGAGGTGTAGACGAGAAGCGTCAGAATTGTTTTTTAGTCTACGGTAATAGCAAATTGGGTAAGTCTACATTGTGCTGCTTTTTGGCGTATTGTCTTAATAATGATGATGACTTTGATGGATATAACATAGTAGTATATGGTGTAAATGATACAAAAAAGCATTATAGATTGGCCAATACTCATGAATTCCTTACAAGAAATAAAAAAATACCCGATTTAAAAGGAAAAACTATCATTATAAGCGATAATGAACAGATTCGTGTAGATGATTTCAGTGATGATAATGTAATAATCATGCTCAGTTCTCCAAAAGCAGACAAATATAAAATAATGGCAAATAAGAGATGTCCCATTCAATATTATATACCGCAGTTCAGTGAAGATGAATTAAAGATTATAATTGATCAAAACAAAACATTGAATGAAGATGAGAAAAAGAAAAAATTAAATGATGCACTTGTATATGGAGGTAACTTAAATATCGATTATTCATTGAAAGACTTATGTGATTATATTGATAATTATAAGAAATCTGCAAAGAAATTACCATTATTTATTCCACCTTCTTATGTAGAAGAGTTATTTGTATATGATACAGATCAATTTAATGTAATACCTGACAGATTGAGGTATATATCAAAAGAAGTGAAACAATACATATTGAGTCATTATTTTTTAGATGCTGCGGATTATAAACTATTATATGAAGTATTTGAAGGTAAAATGTTGAATAATAAAGATCCATTGATATTCGAAAGAATGTGTCACATTATATTCGAAGATAGTAGTTATACTAGTTATAAGACAAATAGTAAAGATAAAGGTAAAAAATTGCCATTTAATTTACCTGAATATAGATTAACTTATATGGACATGGATAAATTCATTAATTATCTTGATCATTGTGAGAAATATAGGATTAAAAATGTAACTCTTGAAAGTGGTATAACTAGAAATAAAAATGGTAAAACTGTAATAGAAGATGGAATATTAACAGACTGTAAAATAACAGATGGAGATGTGACAAAGGAATATAAAAGAATTATAGATTGTGTAATTACAGAAAGGAAAATATCATATGATAATAGAGAAGGTGATAATATCAGTGGTTTAATAAAAGATGGGGTAATTTTTGATGGTATATATGTTGATTTTGGCAGAATCATTAATTTTCCAGCAATTGATGGATGTATTATTAACAAATACAGTATAAGTGGAGTTCAAATGACAATATCTAATAATCATCCAACTAAGAATACTGTGATTGCCTTTCTAAATGTATATTATTATTATTATTATTATTATTATTATTATTGTATAGATGTTATATAGCTATCATAAATCCCATATTATCGATAATTTGAAAAGACTAAATATGAATAATGAAAACGATAAAGATATTCTTGCAAATGCGCTATATGATAATGGATATATCCCAAAGAATAAAAAGAAAGAGATAATAGATAGTATGAATAGAGTAAAGAGAATAATCTGTGAAGGTTATGTATAATATTAATATATATTAATATTTAATTATATAGTTTTTGATAAATGAACTTTATCACAGAAAACCTGAAAATAAAGATGATGAGAATAATGACATAATTGGAATATATGGTAAATTTAAAGATAGATATTTAGATGATAGTGAAAAGAAAACCTTTTTACACTTAATTAATGATAGTATTGAATTATGTGAATTGAAAAAGGAAAAGAAAGGATTAGAAAAAAGAAAAAGAGAATTAGAAAATACTTCGAATAATCAAAAAAAAAGAAAATTCAATGATAGTGATTTATCAAAAAGTATATTGACTGATGAAACTGAGAAATTAGAAAATGAATTACAAAATGTGGATGAACAATTTGAAATATTAGAACTTGAAGAGATGAATAAAATGGTAATAGATGTTATAAAAAATAAACAAATATTGCATGACTTAGAAGATTATTTGATTGATGTAATATACTATGATAAAAAAATGATGAAGATAAAAGAGCTATGAAAAATGAAATAATTAATGTATATTGTAGTATTATTATTGTTATTATAGTCAATTAAAGAAGAAATAAATTCAGATATTAATAATGAAGTTATTATTAATCAATTAGATAGATGTAATCCAATATTCAATATTGTATTTGTTGCATACAATCACAATAAAGTAACATCATCACTTGAAGATGATGATACTGATTTTGGGCATTATGGAATATTTCAAGATAAAATAGTCGAAGAAATGAAGAAAACTTACAAATGGGATGAAATGAAATCAACAGGTACAGAAAATGAAAAAAAGAATAAATCACAAAAATTAATCATGTCAATAAAGACTAAAAGATTAAGATTTTCTACATTTAACATGAATTCTTATGAATTAACTGACTATTTGGTAGAAAAAAAGAATGTAGAATCATTACATTTAATTTATGATGATAATAAATCCATAGATTTAGAAGTTACAGGATGTACAAATCCATCAGTAGATATAGTAGATTATGAAGTTGAAGAAGAAGAGATAAAACATGATTATACAATATGTGAAAAGATAATAAATAAACAGATTATTGAAAATAAAAAGAATAAAGAGATGAAAGAACAATACAATGATATTGAAAATGAAGCTCATAGAATTATTGAAGAATGGAGAAATCTAGACAATAATTTCGTATTAGATTATTCAAAATTAACTGTAACTAACTTGAAAAGTAGAGTTGAATTATTTGAAAAATATTTTGAAAATAAGAAAAATAAAGAAATCGGAACAGATAAAACAAAAGATAAAGAAATGAATAAAGATGTAGATGAATTAAATAAACTTGAAATAGATTATGCAAAATGTATGTTAAAGATTATTAATCAGAGTCTAGAAGCTTATAGCATAGGTCGTCCAAGTATATATATATATTAATTATATAAATAATAGTTACAAACTCTTTATGTAAAGTATTTGGAGATTTAAGTCCAGTATACAATGCGGAGAATAAAACAATAGAAATAAAATGTGATATATATCAATATCCTAATAAAGTAGTTTATGTTAGAGATGTTTATACAAAAATATGTGATGAATTGATAAGACATATTTTAACTTTCAAAATAAAGAATATAGAAGAAAACAAAGTAGAAAGTCTCAAAAATATTTGTAATGAATTAGGTTTTACAAATGTTACAGATGAAAAAGAAAAAGATACTAAAAGCAAAGATTTATATAATGGTGATTTACGAATTTTATTGAGAGGAAATCCAGGTTGTGGGAAAACTTCGTTTGTTATCTATTTATTAAATAAAATTATAGAATTAAATGAAAAATTTAAAGGTAATGAAATTAATGTATGTGTAGTTAAAGCTAAAGAACAAAGTTGTGATCAATACAATTTAAATGGTAAGAAAGTAGAATATGATGAAGGTAAAAGAAAAAGATTTTGTGATATTGTGATTAGTGACTCATATGATATTAGTGATACAGATTGTAAAGGTCATATTTATTTATATGTCACTTCACCAGATTATAAAAATTATACAAATTTTACAAAATGTACAATAAAATCTCATCGAATTTACTATTTTATGGATGTTTTTAGTAAAAAAGAAATTGAAGAATGGGAAAAATATTGTTTATGCGATGATTTGAAAGAAGTAGCAAAAGGATTTAATAGTAGATATGGAAATGTACCAAGACATATCTATTATGCTGCAAAATATAAGAAATATTATGATAAAGATTATTGGGATAAAATATATTCAAAAGGTATAAAAAGAATAGTAGGTAAACTTGGCTATATGGAATTTCTTAAGACATATGTATTTCCATGTGGTAAAGATGAAAAAATATCAGAAAGAGAAGCTTTTACCTTATGTCATTATATAGTGAAGTATTCTATTCCATATAAAGACAAAGTGAATGAAATCAAATATTATGATAGAATTAATGAACATGAAATGGAATTTATATCAGATGAAGTATTCGATTATATTTATGATTGTGTGAAGCATAAAGCTGGAGAAGATGATGTTAAGAATATACAGAAACAATTTGCTTACTTATATAATAATAATGTGAAAAATGAGTTTATGTTATATTTATTCAAAGAGTTAGTATGGTATAACTGCTTGTATCATGGTGATAAATTGAAATTAGAGAAAACTCCATTAGTTGAAGATATTAGTGATACTGAATTAGATATATTTAAAAAGATGTTTGGTGGAGATATCTATTGTATGAATAACAATAAACGCTGTTTAGTTCATTTAGCAACACTAAAGAATAGAGAAATGATTTACTTATTGAATAACTGCTTTATACATGTAATAAATGATCAACGAGAAGTATTGGATTGTGATGATCAAATAAAAGAATGTATATGTGGTTTGAAAGAAAAAATGAGTTTTAAAAGAATGTATTATATTGCAGTATCGAATGATAGATCACCTAAACCATCACCTTCTATATCAAAAGCAACCGTTTCACATTATATAGGTGATACAACAATCGATAATGCAGAAATTACATATTGTAAATCAATACTTAAAAATTTAGTATATGACAGTGATATTCAATTAGATCTATATATAGAAAAAGAATAAAAGCATTTGTAATGGTTTAATTTACTTATCACATATCAAATTTATTATAACTTCAATTATAATTTATGAGGGTTTTAAATATTTCTTCACTAATATCACTCTATTACACTATTCTATCGCTAGTCCTAATTTACTCAACGTTTTGGTATAAAATAGGTTTTTCATTCACATTTCTCTGAATTACATATTGGCAACGGGATGTCCTTTTTTATTTGTCCTGTCCCTTGTCTTTTTCATACACGAAAATTTCTCGTTGATTACACATGTCCTCTTTGTCCCAGGATGCGTAGTTTAACACGTCCTTTTTTGTCATATATTTTTGAGTTTAAGTATTACATACTATACTCAAGTCATTTTTGTATATCTTAAATAATATCTATCAAAAATCCATTTAAACCATATTCGCTATATCTATGAATAATATTTAACCTACTTATACCATAATAATATGTAGTAAGGGCTACAGACCACGAGTAACGCATCTTTTTTTATAACTTGTTTGATCAAGCCTCAATTCTATTTTGCATAATCTTAATTTATTCAATAACGGTTGGACGTAACGTAATTATAACCGTTGCAAACGGTTACGCTATCGGTTACGCGTCGGTTACACTACTCAGATGTAACCGTTGGCCAACCGTTACATATTTACTCAATTATACTCATTCTTTCACATATACCCAACTAGACTCGTTTTAGCTTTCCCTATCGTTTTTGCTTTCCCTATTGTTTATGATTTTGAATTTAATTTAGCTTTCCCTTTATATATATATAATATAATAATAAACTCAAAACAACACAATTCACTGATAGAATTATTTAAGGAATTAGAATCTTTATTCTATTTTGCGCTACCATTTCCTGGTCTTTTCTTATTAAATCTTCTCCCAGTATCTGTATCTCATCCATTATCCAAATTTTAGAGAACATCTTCAAGATTCCCCACCACATTCTTATACGATCTCTAATCCAGCATAATTTGTTTCGTACCATTAGTCTTTTAGCATAAGCCTGGAACTCATCTTTGTATCTAGTGACTGCTCCTAAATCTTTTACCAAATCTTTGATCTTCTCAATACAATCCTCGATAAATGCTTTAAAAAGTACCAAATTATAATCTGATAAGTCCTGTAAGAAACCAATTTTGACTAAACTGATAAATTGTGTACCATCTTTCTCAATGCGTGCTGCTATCTCTTCAAATCTACTTACCCATTCTTTAGTGTGTCTGTACACTTGATCCAATTAATAAGTATATATCTAATCTATTTTTAGTTCTAAGAATTTTAAGGTTTTATTATGTATCCAGGATATCCTTATGGTTACTATCCTTATGGATACAGTAATCCACCTCAACAACAGCCTCCACAAGGTACAGCTCCAGGTAATCCACCCATGATGCCATCAACTTATTTCAATCCTTGGTTCCAGCCTTATTATGTACCTCCAACACCTCCACCACCAATGTATTATCCATTACCACCACCATATCCTATTTATGGAGGAACAATGCCACCACATTCTGGTCCAGCAACTACAACTGCTTCAACAACATCTACTACAACAGCTCAACCAGGATATGTTACACCAGTTAACCAAAGAACAAGTTCATCTGTTGTGATTGAAGAACCTGTCGCGCGCGATAAAGAAATTTGCGTGATAAAGGAGTTATAAACTTTCCTTTTAAACTAATACTATATTTATAATATATACTACGTATACTTTACATACCATATGTTATATATATGATTTATGTTAAATGAGGCGATATCAGACAATAGAGTAGCATATATCATATTATAACATATATTAAAACTACTTATATTAACTAAGTATATTATGAAATATTATAATATAAATCAATTTTGATGTTGAGAAAATTTAAAAAATAATATCAAATTCCTTTATTTTTTACCCCCATATTTTTGTTCAAAAATTTAAATTTCTTTTTATTAAGAAATATTTTAGTACTTCTTAATATATGTGTAGATTAATATTGCTGTAACATACTTATTAGGTAAATAAAGAAGAAGAATAATAAATAGTTGAAAGTATTTTTTTACAATTCTGTAATAATATCATTAAAATAGTTCAATTATGAATTTTCTGTTGTAATAATATCTTGTTATTCTTATTTTCCTAATCAAAGTGTTTAATCAAAATAATAGAGGAAGTAAAAAGAAAATTTCAAATTTATTATTTTCTTATATATTTATTATTTTCTCTATTATTTATATAACAAATAAACTTTTGTTTATGATTATGAATGTTTATAAAGTCGTTAATTATTGTAATTCAATATATTAATCTAACAAGTATTACTACCAAATTTTCTCTCAATACCACACGTATCACCTACAATATTAAGTGGTGGTGGTGGTTGTGAAACTAGTGACTGTAGTGATGGTGGAGGAGGTTGTGGTTGTAGTGATGATGATGATTCTATACGAGGTTTTTTTAATTGTGGCTCTTTATCATTATTATCTTGATAGTAGCTGTTGGTAGTGAGATTCTGTTTTGTGTGTAGAACAGTATTACGTTGTGGTTGTGGTTGTGGTGATGGTGATGGTGATGATAATGATGAGGATGATGGTTGTATATTTTTTAGAACAAATACTTCTCCATACACTTTTTGTTGGAATTCTGATTTATAGAATATTTTTTCAACCTTTCCATTAACTTTTCCTATACTTGAACCATTGAACATAAACTCTGTTTCAGTATTTGATGGATTTATACTCACTATTCCAGGTAGTTTAGTTATTGGATCATTCCTTCGATTGAAATGTAATATAAGCTCTTTCTGAGTGGATGATTGTTGAATAGTTTTTCCTTTTGATGAAACAAATATATAATAAAAAGTTAACCATCCCATTTTCATTGACAATTCTGCAATACATTCTTCAACTGCAAAATTATATTGTGTTATCCCTTCATCACTTATTATATGAATAAAACAATTATTCATCAAATATATTATTTCTCTATTCTCCAGAGTTGCTAAATGAAGTAAATATACTTCTTCCGTTTTAGTAGAATATATATTAACATTGAATAATTCTTTAAAAGTTTCAAATTTGTTGCGATTAATTTTTATTAATGTAATACCACTACTTTCAAATATATCTGTTTTATATAAACAGTTGTAAAACACTAGTTCTTCAAATAATAATTGAAATAATTGATTATTTTTTTCCTCATAAATATTATTGAACATTTCTTGTATTTTATTAATATCTATTTCATCAGCTTTGTGTTTAATAGTATTGAATATATAATCATACACGTAATTAGATATAAACTCCATTTGATTCTTATTTATATGATGGAAATCTTGATATGAATATTTCACCATATAATGGCATAATGTACTATCAAATGAAGTAGTATTTGTGGATGTATTTTCATCATTATTGTTTTCTGTAGGAGGTTTAAATAGATATTTCATTAGAAATTCCAAATATCCAATTCCACCTATTATTCTTTTTATACCTATTGAATATATCTCTTTCCAGTAATCTTTATTATAACATACATCATATATTGCAGCATAATAAATGTGTCTTTGAACATTTCCATATTTACTATTAAATTCATTATTTTTAATTGAATTGTAGAATTCAGTAGATAAAGATTTTTTTCCCCATTCGTCTATTTCATTATTACTAAATACATCCATATAATAATAAATATGATTATCAGGTGAATCATTAAAATGATTATAATTCTTATTATCTGGTGAAGTAACATAGAACAATATTGAAGCTTTTCCTCTAGTTTGATCTAAGTTATATGTATCAGATATAGCTATCTCAGAATGATTATCATCTTTTTTTACATCAATAACATTTTCCCCGATTAATCGATATTTATTTCCTACACCTTCTTCACCTTTAAATATAGATGTTTCAATTAAATCTGTAATTGTCAATTTATTACTGTTGTTATTTAATACAGTATTCTTTTCTACTATCCTTTTATTCAATTCAATAATCATCTTCAGGAAGAATATTATGAAGGAGGTTTTACCACATCCTGGATTTCCTCTTAACAAAACTCTGAAATATTTATTTATATAGAAATCTCCTCCTTCCTTTAAGAATATTGGTTTTAAAATTCTGTTCTTCACATCATTTAATAATTTATCATTTGGTTCATTTATATCATATTCTCTGATCTTAGCTGTTTTATTACCATCCTCTTCAATCAATTCATTTAACACTGTAATTATTACATTGCTACTTTTTTTTTTTTTTCATCTACTAATTTTCTCAACTCAGTAAATAAAATCAAATATTTTAATTCATTCCATATATCCTTATAAACTTGTCGAATATACACTCTCTTTTCAGGATATTGATATATTTCACAGTCAATGCTTATTGTATTATCATCATTATTTATAATTACTGGTTTTTCAAATATTTGACATAAAGAATTTGTTTCTATTATTAAAATAACATATTAATATATATACTTGTGACAGTTGAACAATAATCTTTAATATGTCCTTTAATTTCTGTTATTGAATTATATGCTGCTATTAACTTACATTTATATTTTTCATTAGCATCTTTAAATAATCGAGATGACAACTTTCTTTTATCTTTATCAAGATTATCATATAATTCAGATATTATAGTTTCTTTATTATCTTCATTAATAGGAATAGGTAATTCAGATAAAAACTTTTCTATATCTTTTTTAGTAGTATTACTAGGTAATGATAATAAAATATTATAAACATCATTTTCTGTAGGAGGTTCTAATTTAGATAAAAAAATGTCTTTAGATTCTTCATCAAAAATAAATTTCAACTCAGGCAACAACTGATTAACATATTCTTCACTACAATCATGAGATATTTCAAAGAAAAACTTTTCTATATAATCTTTACCTGCATTAATAAGTAATTTATATAATAAATCATTTAAAGAATTTCCATAATGAATAATATGTATATCTTTTAATAACTTCTTTATATTCTCATATGCTTTACTAATAAGTATAGTTGATATTATTTTATCTTTATTCTCTTCAGAATATTCAATTGAATCAGAAAATAATTTATCAAGATCATCTAAATTAACATTAATTTTCATTTCAGATAATAACTTCTTTATATCATGTTTAGCTGATGAAACAGACAATGTATTTAATAAATCATTTAAGCATTCTTCAGTATTAATATGTAATTCAGACAATAAATTATCCATATCATCTTCACTAATACTACATCTCAATTCATTTAATATATTTTCTATATCTTTCTCATTAGCTTTAACAGGTAATTTTGTTAAACGATTATAAATAATCTCTTTAGCAGATTTAACATATAATGTTGATAAAATAATTTCTTGATTCTGTCTATTAATAGTCAATTTTGATTTTAACTGTTTATAATAATCTTGATTAGAAGCAGAAAGTGAGGTATATAGCTCATTTTTATCAAAAGGAAACTTTAATTCAGATAATAATAACTTATCTATTAACTCTTTAGCAGTATCAATAAAGTCTTTCAAATGTTTTACTTTATCCATCATTTCATTCAGTACTATACTTTCATCTATTCTCTTACACACTTTTTCAATATCGTTTATTGTCATTTTATTCTCTTCATTCAACTCCAATTCATTATCAGATTTACTTATATCATCTATAATACTTTTGTATTGATCTATAATTTGTTTTAAACTGTCATTACTATTCGGTTTTATGGTAATATCTTTAAATTCATTAACTAAAATTCTAATATCTTTTTCATTCTTAATTCTCTTTTTAAATGGTTCTTGAATAAGTAAACTTGGATAAACTGTTGGTGTGTATTTTAATGTTGTACTATCATTATATCTTTTCATTTCAGGAGGAGTGGTAGTTATACTTGTTAAAATATCAAACAATTCTTTTTTGGTTATTTTTAAAACACTGACTCTAAGTCTTTTTGATTTTATAGAAATGATTATATCTTCTGGTATAATGTTCTTTCCATTATCTTTTACAATTACTTTTACTTCAGATTTGATATCCCATTTATAATTCTTTTTCATTTCTTTTATCATTTCATCTTTAATATCTACTCCATACTGCCCAAAACCAGCATGACCAACTTCAAGTGGATGAGTAACTACATTATGTTCATATGCAACAATTATTATTTTAAATTGCGGATTACATTTGTTTAATTCATTTTCAATATCTTCTAATTTACTTGTTGATTCTAATTCATCTTTAATTAACTATAATAATAATAAAATATAATAAAATATACCTTAATAATTTCTCGATCCATATCATCTTTCTCTGCATCTTTTAAACAATTGTATATTACATCGAAGAAATAGTCATTCAGATTATGTAATAACTGTAATTTTATTTGAGAATTTAATTTATTTTTCACTAATTCATTCGCTTCTTCAAGATCAAATATACTCAACAATTGAAGTTGATATTGAAATGATTGAATTACATCACCATCATATATTTCATCATCATCATCATCATCATTATCATCATCATCACTATCATCACCACCATCATTACCATTGTTATCATCTGTTTCTTTTGTGTTTAAATAAGATTTCAATGTTTGAAGATCTTTCTCTAGTTTAAACTTTAAATATGATTGGAGTATATAATAAATTGTGTATATATCACTCTTCAATGATTGTATTTCGTTACATGTATTTTTTAATTTTTCTACATCATCTTTAAATTCAGCAATTTGATTATTTAAATTAGTCAATCTATCTGATGAATCATGTATTTTTATTTTGAACAAATCAATTATATTTTTCAATTGATCAACTGATTCACTGTAATGTAATTCATCAAGTAAACCTTGCAGTTGTTTTATAAATACTTCTGATTGCATTTGTAATTCTATTATTATATTTGATTTATCTGGTTCATTTTGTATATCATTTAATTCTTCAATAAACATTTTATCCACTTCATTTTCCATAATTAATATTGTTTTATTTATATTATTTGGCTTTACTGAATTAGGTAATCTATCTACTAGATTATTAAACATAAGTAATAAAACTTTCAATTTATATGCTTTAATTGGTTTGGAAATATCCTTCTGTTTTTGATTTTTGATGTGTACAGTTGTTCGTTTTACAGATTTCATATTATCTATTTCTGTTTTTAATTTCTTTATATGTTCGATGAATTTATCTAATTGTTCTGTTAACATTTGTGATTGATTATCAAATTTATATTCACCTTCAATTTTTAATTCACTCTCTAATGCATCAAACTTTTGTTTATCACTATCCATAACTTTCAAGAATTCTTCTTTTCTAACATTACTATATATTTCAATCAGACTATTGTCAATGTCATTCCTACAGCTAATTTCATTGATTAAAAACTATAAAAAATAATAGTAATAGAATATAATATACGTAACTTTCACATAGGATTCTTTTACGCTTATCCATTTTGAATATTATATCTTCTTTATAATTAATTGGTATATAACCAAGTTCATACATTGAAGTTTCTCGATCAAAGTCTTTTGGAGGTGGCTTATCTGTAGGAGGATTTAATATATACTTTATCATCTCCTTCTTATGACGATCGTATATCATCTAATCAATTATAATATTATATATATACATTCAGAAATACAATTACAGTATCATTAATAGAATGATTAGCTGAAATTGTCATTTGAACAGATGTAACACTCGATTTAGTGATAATACAGCCATCTATTGCTGGGAAATTATGAATTTCACTAAAATCAGCATATAATGCTTGTACATTTGATTGTTGATTATCTTGATTTATATAATAATACATTTTATCTCCTCTGAGATAGTTACTAAAAGCTGCCATTTTATTATGATAAGCTAAATCTCCTTCAATATATATTATACTACTTTCATCAATCAACTTATTTCTTATAATAATGTGAATCATTCTCTCAAACATAAAACCATCTCCTTCATCCTCAAATAAATCATATAACTTTGCAAATTTTACTTTACTATTAAAGCATGTTATTAAAATTTCTTTTTCCATTTTCTCTGATTTAAACTTTAATCTATCAGCTACTTTATCAACTCTATCAGTATCATATATATAAAAATCTTCATTGTATGATGGTGGTATATATGATTTTAAACGATCTTTATCTGAATTAAATGTACTAATTGTATAATTCTTTTCACTTAACAAATTATCAGAGCAATCAGCTTCTTCTGGTGTGAGAGGTAGTAAATAGAATTGTACTGGAGCTCTTTTATTACTCATAACTTTGTATTTCTCGGCTTTGGGTGAAGAAACCATAATGACTATCTCACAATTACTGTAATCATCTTCCTTAATGGGAACATTATCGCTGATTATTATTGTTTTTGTGTTTAAATTCGGTAATTCGATGATATCTTCATATACTACACCATAAGCTTCTCGAAAATAATAATTAGTTGTTTTATCAATTGTACTAATTGTAACTATATTATAATCCTTAAAATTATTATCTTTATTGAAACAATGTGACAGAAAATAGCAAAACGTTGATTTACCTATTTTTTCATTACCATAAACCAAAAAACATTTTTGATGTTTAGAAGCACTATGACTCTTGATAATATTTTTCATCTCATAGTAAATACGAATGAAGCAATCTCGGACTAATAGAAACGGCTTCTCACAAAAATAAAAACGTCTACCATTCTTATACTTCAATTCAAGTGTTGATATATCATTTATCTTACTGTAATCTACTACATTCATTACACGACTTGATATTTCCATTATTATATTATATTATTCTATAAAATACATTACAATATTTCTAAAATATATACAATAATGGTGTGAAAAGAGCTTATAACTGAGATATGAGCAAAAATAATTAGAATTACTAACCAATCAAATTAATCCAAGTGTAACCAATAAAATAACTCCTTCTATAACCAATTAAATTCGTTCATTTTAACCAATCAAATTGTGTTCTTTTATTTTTTTTTCCTCGTTGTATATAAGGAGATGGAAGTTTAAATTATGTTGATTGGTTGAATTTATTATTAGACATTAAGGCAATGATCCAAATTAAGAGCTTAAGCTCAGCGTCATAAGAAATTCAGCATTTTAAATGATTATCAAAATATATCATAATGTGAGGAGTTTTTGTTGATAATTATATAACCATATTTTTTATGATGCGAGTTAGTTAAATTTTCATACTTTTATCTAAAATGACAACTTTAAACGAATTGATGAAAACTTATGTAAAGTAAAGAGTAAAAATGAATATAACATAGTTAAATCAACAAATGTCTAGAATTTGAAGTTGAATGGAATTATTTTAAAAATCATTCTAATCTTACTAAATTTGAATTTAATAACTATATATATGGTATTAGTTTATGTTTCGAATTAAGTTTTTGTTATTATGTGTACAGAAAAGATGAGCATGAATAGAATTTGGACTATTAGTTTTTTTGCTCATTAAAATAATATGTTTAAATTTATAAAGAATTTATTTCTATGAGCTTGAGCTAAAGCTCTTAATTTGAACCATTGACTCAATCTCTTTTTAATTTTTTTTCTACTATAACTATCACTCATATTTTACTAATATATGTATTTTATTTTGTAAAATTACAGTTGCTTGGATTATTTCGCTATATTATTTATATTAAATGAAAGAAGTATGTTGAATAGGAGTTTAATACAAATAATTAAGAATCGTTAATAAGTTTACGATTATTTTACGATTGACTTTAATTCAATTTGTTTATGTTATTTTATTGTTTCTATACCTGTTCTACATCATAATAAAAAGAAAGAAAAAAGAAATAAACAAAAAGAATAAAAAGAATCGTTACTATGACTTCGCACAGAGTCCCCCACTGTACTACTATCATAGCTCGTACAATCTTAACTTCGCAGTTCTGATGGGATGCGGTGCTTTATTGTAGATATGAACGATTCTGATTAATTTTTCACTCTTTTTTCTTATATATCACTCTCTCTTTTATTATTTCTTATAAACATTTTAAATCATATTGATAATGTTATATTAAAAGAAAATAAAAAATATATCAATCTATTCATGTTATTATATCATTATCTATGCTTAGTGATGATTTAAAGAGAAAAAACTGAAAATTGATAAAAGAAACGGCTTAAATATAAAAAGTAATTTTGTGAAATTAATGTGTAAATGATGTTTAATGGTGAATATAAGTGTATAATACTGAAGTATGATAATAATTTAATTTATATAGATAAAAAAATGAGGAAATAATTGGATTGCAAATCTTTTTCATTTCTCCACCAGCATTAAATGATTAAATAATTTAGAAAAAATATAATAGTTTGAATTTTTGTTTGATTAACAAGCTTTTGCTTGAATTGGTTTGATTTCGTCAAATTATTTGTCAGTTTCTGAAAAACATATGGATATGCTATTGCATTTCTATCCACTTTTTTTAGATTAACGTCTCTTCTTGGATTCATAATATAATAACCAAATTTTAATTCTAAATCAACTGTTGTAGAATGATCTCTTTTATTATTATAACCTTCATTTTAAAATACCAAAAGGTCCAATTAATGCATCAATGTCTGGGAAAGTATTTTCGTAACTGAAGTCAGTAATAGTTTATAACAACTTTCTAAAATCATTAGAATTTTTCATCAAAAAGAATATTATTCTTTCATAGCAAATCTTCCAATTGGATATTCAAACAATAAATCTCTCTTTCCATTACATCTTTTGAATGAATGAATTGTTAATACTTTATTACAAACAATTTTTCTTACTGTATCAGAGATAAATCGAAGATTATTAGATTTAGTAACATCATTCTCATCTGTCTCATATATAAGTATATTCTGATAATCTTCCTTTGATATAGATGATATATTTATGCCTTTTATCATATTTTCAATCATTTCCTTGTTTACTCTATTTATTTGACTTTCACACATTTTTATATCATAGTAATATTTTCCAATTACACATCCATAATATTCATAGTTGTCAAGATATTTATCTAAAATGTCTTTTAATTCTTTATTATCATTTTCATTTCTATTCATAGGATTAGCTGGTATTCTTTGTATTTCGCTGTATTTTAAAAATGGCTTATCAGGTTTGATTATTGCTCGATCTTTCAATTTTTTAACCTTTTCTATTTCTTCTATTGTAAAAGGAGGTATATACATCACCAAAGGACATCTTTTACTCTGAAATGTTTTATACTTTCTTTCACATGGATTAGCTAACACTATTATCATTTTTGCATCAGAATAATCATCTTCTCCAACAACAACTCCTTCAACAACAACAATATATGGATAATTAAATCCACAATCAAAACAATCATGATTACTAATATCAGATTGTCCATCTATACTTCTAAAATCTATTCTAATATATTTATTATTTTCATGAATTTTGTTTATAATAATAGAAGCTAATACTGATTTACCAATTTTTTCTTGACCAAATATCAAAAAATTCTTTGATTTTCATAATTCATATCTAAATCATCAGGATAAATAAATTTCAACATATCATAAAAGCACTTTCTCATCAATAACAATTTTCCATCATTATTATATACATCAAAATCTTGTTGTCGTTGTTGTTGTTGTTGCTGCTGCTGCTGTTGATATTGTTGTTGTAATACTGGAAGCGGAATGTTAAATCTTGGATCATAATCATATACTCTCTCATGTTTTATTAAACAATACTTAAAATCACCACTTTTAATCTCACTATATTCCTATTTTTATTATAAATATATTATACATTCATACTCTTATAGATTTTTCCATTCTTTCTCTATCTTCAGGAGTTATTTTATTTATATCAAAGTTTTCATCATCTAATAATACTTTTATAAATACTCCATTCATTATCAAATCAAAGAAATTATTTTCGTCCAATATATAATAAACAAAATTCAATGCATTTGGAGGATAATGAACATACACTTGTTTTTCATAGTTTAATTTGAAATCATCATCACTGACAATTGGAGTTTCTTTACCATCAGAATCTGTATATATCAACTCAATCATTTCAGTGCTTAATTCATACGCAATTATTTGTTTTAATGCCATTTTTCTAGTATATTTATCATCATCAATTGAATTATACTTATCTTTTACATTCTCATACTCTGTCTTATCTTTAGGTGGATAGAATTTAAAAACAATGTATTTTTCTACTTCTTCTGAAATGAATTTTAATTTTTCTTTTGGTTTTAAAAGAAAATGTTTTAAACCATTATCCCATTCTGATTCTAAATCATATTTTAATATAATATTGGATAAATCATTATTTAACAAATATTCCATCTTCATATACTTTTGTACAAATTCATTATAACCTGTTGTTCCTACTACACTTTCTATCAGCTGTTGATAATAAGTCCAATAATCTCTACCATAATTTGTATTATATAAATAATCGTAATAGATTTGTCTAGGTATATTACCATACTTTTTGCATATTTCTTTAAATTTCTTTAAATCACTAATGTTTATATTGATGCAAAATGAAAACCAGTCTATTATTTCTCTATCATTTAAAGAATCAAAATATAGTTGTTTACTTACTAATGGATCTGTATATTTATCGTTATTTTCATGATCAGGTGAACTAATGGATATTATTATGTTAGTATTGTTAAATTTACCATTGAAAGTGTCAACTATTACTATCGAATTATTAATATCACGTTCTTTTATATCACTTTTACTCAGACAATTATCTTTAAATTCATATATTTTCCTATCACCAATATTTTCATATTTCTTTCCTTTAACTACATAAATATCTTTAATGGTATTGTTATTTTTCCATATATCATCTAAAATATAATAATTAAATCCCAATTTTACCATTTCATCATAATTTGGTGGTAATGAACCTTTAATATCTTCTATTTCATCTAATGAACTTTTCATATTTCTCTTTAATATCTTTAATTCACTGTATTTATTTTTTATTGCTTCCTTTTCTTTTAAATACTTTTTAATTCTATTCCTATTCATTTCTATTAAAATATTTCCTTTTTTAATCTCATTAATTCTTTGTACTATAATCGATGATAGATAATATGCATTGATGAATCTGCCATATTGCTTAACTAGTTTATTATGAAGTATTCTCTTAAAATTAATTATCTCACTTACTTCAATTACTTCATCTACATTCACAATATCATTCTCTGTACCTCTTATTTCTCTCTCTATCTTTTCAATATTTTCGTAGCATCTGTTTCTTACTTCTTTTTCATCATTTTCTTTTGAGAAATCATAATCTTTGTTTATTTTAAATATTGTGAATGAATATATATTTTCATTGTTTGTATAAAAATCCCTACTTATGTTATCATAGATATTATCTTTTAGTTGTTTATAATAGAATTCTTTAATTTTTTTTTTGTATAATCTAATCCTATTTTTATTTCTTTTTATTTGTTTTTCAAGATTTTTTATTTCCTGATTAATAATACTTTCTCTTTCTCTCTCTTCTTTATGTAATTCACTCAACCATCTTAAATTATTTTCTCTTTCTACAATTAACTCTTTTTTCCTCAGTAAATCTTTTTCATCTTTACCAAAATTGTGAGATAAATTATTCTTTAGAAAGAATAATAAAACATAAATAAACGATGTTTTACCTATACCTGGCTGGCCTGTAATTACTACATACTTATTATTACCTGATAAAACACATTTACAAATATTTCGAAACATATCATAATAACAATCCCTAACGTAGATTCTCTTCATAGGGAATTGAAATACATTGACATTTTGATCTGTATATTCTAAATATACTTTTTTTTCACCATCAATAGTAGTATAATCTACAGCCGTTAAATTATTAACAGTTTTAACGAAATTATCTTCTTCATCTACTTTTCGTTTTTTCCTTTGACCACCAATATCATCTCCACGTCTTTTAATATTATCCTTTTCTATAACTACTATTTCATCATTCTTCTCAAATAAAATGAATAAAGGATAGATTGCATTTATACATTGTAAATCTCTCAATATACATATAACCTTATCATGTCTGCTAATTGTCATAGTATTGCTATTTACGTCGTATTCTACATCATATATTGCACCTAATTGTAAGTCTTTTACATGTACTTCAACTACATCAATACTATTTGACTGTGATGCTCCACTGGTTAATATTACCATTTTATTACAAACTACGCCACACATAACTTTTGAATATCCAATACCAAGTCTCTTAGCATTCCGAATTTGGATTCTCATTGTATATGCTTGATTTTCAGCTAAATTTTTTTGGAATATACCTAATTTCAATGAATCATCTTCACTTCTAAATGAATCTTCATATATCTTTTTTACTAAGAAACCATATTTGTTAATATTAAATGGCAAATGACTTAAAACAAAGCTCATTTATCTAATTAATAAAAATTATTAATAATAAATACCGTACTTTGGCTAATAACAGAGATATAGATAATTATAAATTTGATTGAATAACCAATCAAATCAAGCCAACAAATAACCAATTAAAATGCTTAAATTCAATAATTTGCATGTCATTTTTATAGTGATGAAGAAGCATCATCTATCAACTTATAGAATTGATTTTGGTGATTATAAATTCTCGTTTCATATGATATTTAAGTAAGTAATAGAATTGAGAGTGATTTAGATAATTACTCATTTTTGATAATAATTATATAAAATTTTAACGATATTTTGTTTTTTTCTACATATTTCAACAACATTTGTTTTTCATACGGACATAATGAAAAAAATATTACTTCGAAATCTCTTACTTACATTTCATTCAACTTTAAGGATTAAATTAAGATAAGATCTTTGTATAACTAGTGATTTTTTGATGATTTTTTGAATGAAGTGAATATTATAAAGTTCAGTAACTTTTCATTGCTTCGATTGAATCTTGAGTTTTACATTGGGCTCTCATGATTATTGCTAGATTGAAATAAGAGGATGGTATTATTTGAAATAGATTTGATGATTCCTATATTAAGTATCAACTATTTTTAAAGATTTAACGCTCATTTTGATCATCATTTTTCCTTTCAAACCATATATCTTCTCTCTACTGTATATAAATATAATTCACTCTTCACATTATCTTTATACAACCATAAATATAATCAAATACTTCTAATGATATAAATTCCATCTCATATTCATTAATTCTATCATATTTATATCAAAATAATCTTCTATTCTTTTTGAAATTACATCATAATATCTTCTTTACTAAAAGCATCTATAAAATAATACTTCATTTCTCCACCAGCATTAAATGATTAAATAATTTAGAAAAAATATAATAGTTTGAATTTTTGTTTGATTAACAAGCTTTTGCTTGAATTGGTTTGATTTCGTCAGATGTTTTTGTAATTACGTAACATTCAATTAACTTATTATGAATATGAGGAAAACTTATTATTATGAATATCAGGAGAACTTATTGAAATTATTATGTTATTAGAACCAAATTTACCATTGAAAGTGTCAACTATTATTATCGAATCCTTCATATCATTTTCTCTTATATGACTTACACTTAGACAATTGTCTTTAAATTCATATATTTTCCTTTCATTAAGATTTTGATATCTCTTTCCTTTAACTACATATATTTTTCTTTTCCACACTTTTTCATCTAAGATATAGTAATTAAATCCCAACTTTCTCATTTCATCATATTTTAATGTAATTGAGCTTACTTTATCTAATGAAATATCAGAATTTGATTGTAATGAATTTTCAATCATACTAATATCATTTATACACATTCCCTTTCTGCTATCTTCTAATATTATTGAATTTTTAAGTTTATCAATCTCATCAATACAATGCATTATGCTTGATGATACTACATACGCATTTATATATCTTTTATATTGCTTATTTCTTTCATTATGAACTATTCCCTCAAAAGTTGACAATTTTTTACTATCGATTCTTTCACCTACTATCCTACTATTTCCTTTAATAAAATTCTCTATATTCTTAATATTATCAAGGCAATGTTTTTTGATATGTTTTATATTATTTTCATTTGAAACATCAATTTTTATTATTTCATTAAATAGTGTGAATGTATAAATACCATCTTGTGTAGAATCTACCTTAGGAGTTACATCAACATCTTTTCCACTAATAATATTATTTAGCTGATTATAATATTTGTTAATCTCTTTTTCATAATCATTAATTAATTGTTGACTTTCTTCATTATCTTTTTCAATATAATGTATTTCCTGAGCAAGTATTTCTTTTCTTTTTCTCTCTTCATCAAGTAATTCACTCTTCACTCTTTTAATATGTTCTTGTTCTTTAATTAACTCTATTTGCTTTAGCAATTCCGTTTCATCTGGATTAACATTATTTGATAAATTACTTTTTAAGAAGAAGAGTAAAACATAAATAAACGATGTTTTACCTATACCTGGCTGACCTGTGATTATTATTCTGTTTATATACGGTCTGCATGACATAATTTTACAAATATTTCGAAACATATCACAATAACAATCCCTGATGTATATCGTCTTCTTTGGGAATTGAAATACATTGACATCTTCAGCTTTATATTCTAAATATACTTTGTTTTCACCATTAATGACATTACCATCTTTATCAAGTTTTGAATAATCTACAGATGTCAAACTATTGACAATTTTAACGAAATTATCATCATCCTCGTTCTTTTCCTCTACAGATGATGATGATTCCGTTCTATGTTTTTTTTGCTGTTTTATAGTGCTATCTTCTAATGATTCATCTTCTATTGTACCATTTTCTAGTTTTCTCTTCACACTTGAGCTAAAATAAGAGCTAATATAACCATATAGTCTTCTATTAAATTAAAATAAATAATAATAGATACTGCATCTTGACTATTAACGCAGATATAGATAATTATAAATTTCAATAAATAACCAATCAAATCAAGCTAATAATCAGCCAATCAAATATCGTAATTCAAATTATTTGCATGTCCTTTTTATAGCGATGTAGAAAGAAATAATGGATCTTGATATATATATAATTGATATAGGTTATTATATGTTATTATATCTTATGATATTTAAGTAAACAATCTAATTGAGAGTGAAATATTTAGTAAGGTGATGTTTATCTAAGATATAATAGATGATCACACTTTTCAAACTGTATTAGCTTTATCGTAATGTTATTTATCTATTATTCGATTGAAGTGTGATATGAAATTTTTTCTACTTTGAAGTGTGATACAACTTTTTAACTACATAATTCTTTTCAGTAAATAGAAAAAATATATAATAGTTTGAATTTCTGTTTGATTAACAAGTTTTTGCTTGAATTGGTTTGATTTCGTCAGATGTTTTTGTAATTACGTAACATTCAATTAAGATGAAAAATACAAAAACTGGTCGAAATCATACTGAATCATTCTCTGCTACATATAGTACTGTAGAAGAATTAGTAGAAGAACTTGGGTATTGTTACATTTTCTTATGTTTTATAGAGGTGAAAAGAAGAAAGTTATAAAAAAAGTACTTATTGCAAATAATGGGTTATCAGCAGTTAAATGTATTAGAAGTTTAAGATCTTGGGCTTATGAAACTTTTGGAGATGAAAAAACTATAGAATTTGTAGTAATGGCAACTCCAGAAGATCTACAAGCTAATGCTGAGTATAAAATATATTTTATGTAATAAATTAAAAAATAGATATATTCGTATGGCTGATCAAGTAGTTGAAGTACCAGGTGGAACAAATAATTTTAACTATGCAAATGTGGTAAAAATTGTGTCAATTGCTGAACAAATGAAAGTAGATGCTGTGTGGGCAGGTTGGGGACATGCTAGTGAGAATCCTGATTTACCAACCCAGTTAGAGTCAAAAGGAATTCGTTTTATAGGTCCTCCAGCTGGTCCAATGAAAGCATTAGGTGATAAAATTGGTTCAACGATAATTGCCCAGACAGCAAGCGTACCTACCATTGCATGGAACGGTTCAGGTTTAACTTTACCATCAGAGGATGATATGACAATCCCAACAGAAGTATATGAAAAAGCAAGTATTCACAATACAGAAGAAGCAATAGAAGCAGCTGAAAGAATTGGATATCCAGTAATGATAAAAGCATCTGAAGGTGGTGGTGGTAAAGGAATAAGATTAGTAACAAGTAGAGATCAAATAGAATCATCATATAGACAAGTGATAGGTGAAATTCCAGGATCTCCCATTTTTATAATGAAAGTATGTGAAGATAGTAAACATTTAGAAGTTCAATTATTAGCTGATTTATATGATAATTGTATATCATTAAGTGGAAGAGATTGTTCAGTACAACGAAGACATCAGAAGATAATTGAAGAAGGACCTCCATTAGCAGCATCACCTGAAAATATATGGAATGAAATGACAGCTTCTGCAATACGATTAGCTAAATTAGTGCATTATCAAAATGTAGGTACAGTTGAATTCTTATTTACTAATGATAAGAAATTTTACTTTTTGGAATTAAATCCACGTCTTCAAGTAGAACATCCAGTAACTGAAATGATTACAAATGTGAATTTACCAGCTGCACAGTTAATGGTTTCAATGGGTATTCCATTGTATGCAATTCCTGATATAAGAAAGTTGTATAACCAATTACCATATCTAACATCACCAATTGATTTTGAACATTCACAACAATATTTGAAGAAAGGGCATGTAATTGCTTGTCGTATAACAGCAGAAAATCCCGATGCAGGATTTCAACCAACTAGTGGTAAATTAAGAGAATTGAATTTCAGAACAATTCCCAATGTTTGGGGTTATTTCAGTATTGATAGTAGTGGTAAAATACATGAATATGCTGATAGTCAATTTGGCCATTTATTTGCTTGGGGTGAAACAAGAGGTAAAGCAAGAAGAAATATGGTTTATGCATTAAAAGATCTTACAATAAGAGGAGATATAAGAACAACAACAGAATATTTGATCTCCTTATTAGAATCCAATGAATTTAAAGAATATACCGTTACAACAAGTTGGTTAGATAAAAGATTACAAGATAATGTTAGTAGTAGTGGAAAATTAGATAATTTGTTAGTAATAATGGTTGGTGCTGTGTGTAAAACACATAAAAAAACTAAAGAAGGAAGAAATGAATTTGTAAATTATTTACAAAGAGGTCAAGTTCCTCCTGATGAATTAATATCAATATTACAAAATGTGGAACTAATTTATAATAATACAAAGTATAAACTAACCATCCATCAAAGTGGAATAATGGATTATACAGTTGAATGTAATGGTACTTTCGCAACATTAGAATGTCGTGATTTAACAGATGGTGGATTTTTAATAATGTATAATGATAAATCACATGTTGCTTATTTACAAGAAAGTGCCAATGGTTTAAGAATGATCTTAGATTCAGTCACCTGCTTATTTACTAATGAATATGATCCAACAACCTTAAAATCTGCCAATGCTGGAAAGATAGCAAGATATTTAGTGGAAAGTGGAAGTCATGTTGATAAGAATAAACCATATGCTGAAATAGAAGTCATGAAGATGTATATGCCTTTATTATGTCCAGAAGATGGTGAAATTACCTTTATATTACCTGAAGGAAGTGTTATATCACCAGGTGATGAAATTGGAAGATTAAAATTAGATGATCCATCAAAAGTAAAACATTCTGAGATATATAATGGAACTTTACATGATGTCAATGAGAATAAATATGATATATTAAACAAACGTCCACATGAATTATTAAAGAAATTAGAAACAAGAATATATGCAATATTAGATGGTTATTATATAAGTAATGATAAATTATCGTCTATCATTTCTCAATTTACTGATATTGTTAAAAATACATTTATTCCTTATATGGAATATGTTGATATTATGTCAGTAATAAAGAGTAGATTACCTGATAAATTGGTTAAGAAATTGAAAGTATTAGCTTCAATGTGTGATAATCCTGATATGTTTACTTATAATCAAGATGGTAAAATTGAAATTAAACCTCAAGTCGCTACAAATAACAGATCTTCGTCATTAACTCAAGGAGAATTTGCTGCAAGAGATATCAAAGAAATAATAGATAAATACTTAGAAAAAGTAGAAAGTGAACAAGAAAAAGTAGAAATAAAGAAGACTTGTGAACCATTATATCAATTAGCTGAAAGATATCAGCATGGTATAGGTGGTTTAGAAATTACATTATATAAAAATATATTTGAAAGATATATTGAAGCTGAACATGTATTTTTAGAGAATTTGCGATTAGATGAAATCATAAATGAGTTGAAAAGAGAATATGAAAATTCAGTGGATGGATTTATGAAAATATATGATATAATGTTATCTCACAAATCATTAACAATTCGAAATGAATTAGTAGTGAAACTATTAAAGAATTTACCAATGCTAACTCATATAGAAAAGAGTTTAACAGAATTTAGTAGTGTTTTAGATAATATGGCTCAATTAAATGATAATAGATATGCTCAAGTTGCAATGGAAGCTCGATTATTATTAATGAGATTACAAATGCCAAATGATGATGAAATTAAAGAAAAAATAAAGAGTATTTTTAGTGAAATTATTAATTGTGGTAATAATTTTACAGAAAGAAATGCAAAGATTAAAGAAATATTGAATCTATCTGAAGATATGAATAATGTGTTATTATCAATGATGAGTTATCGAAATGCAGATTATTCATCTTTAGCAATGGAAATATATTTGAGAAGAATATATTCAGCTTATTCATTAGATTCAATATCCAAAACTGACTTAGGAATTTCTTCATTAAAGTTCAGTTTCCATTCCAAATCTCCGAATGTTCCAAATTCTATTCCACCTAGTGATTCAATCGCTAATTTCCAAGATTTTACAAGTGATACAAATTCACCATCAACTCCAACAACACCATCAGCAACAACAACAACAACAACTAATAGCATACAATTGACAGGATTAGATAAGATATCTCAAGAAGAATATCCTGCATTACCTGAAGCTGTAGAAAGACAAGGAATCTTGATATTTGTACCAGATGTAACAGCAATTATTGAGAATATAGATTCAGTATTGGATGTATTAAAATCATCTGAATTAGCTTCAACTCCAATGTCAACACCAACACCGACTACACCTGGTGGAATATTACAACAACCAATTCATGTTATTCATGCAATAACACAATATGTTGACCAATTAGATAATAATGAAACACTGCCAAATGAATGGAATCAATATCTTCAAAGTAATCATGAGAAATTAAGGAATGCTAGAATAAGAAGAATTACAGTTACTTTACCTTGTGATTCCAAGTTATTATCATTCCCAAGGACTTATACATATCGTCATAGATATAATTACAATGAAGATATAATAGTTAGACATATTGAACCACCAATGGCTTATCATTTAGAATTAAGTCGATTATTGAACTTTAGAATAAGACTGAATCCAACACCTAATAGATCAATTCATATGTATATTGCAGAACCAAAAGAAAAACAATTGAAAGGACCGATAACAAAGAGATTCTTTGTAAGAGTAGTGATTAGATCAATAGCTCAGAAATCAATATATACAAAAGGAGGAAGTGTGAATTGTCCAGAAGCTGAAAGATGTTTTGTAGAAGCATTAAATGCAATAGAATTAGGAATAACTGAATTAATGGTAAAACCTGATCCTAAGTCTGTAATAGAAGGAAATCATATATTTATTAATATAATTCCTGATTTAGAAAGTGATGCTGATAGTTTTGAAGCTTTATTAGCTGATTTCTATACAAGATATGCTTCAATAATCAAGAGAGTTAGAGTTACAAAGGTAGAAATCAAAGCGAATGTAAGATTCAATGAAAAATCTTTACATGCATGTTTATTTGTAGCTACAAATCCAACTGGTCTAGCTGTAAAGGTTGATTCTTATATAGCAATAATGGGTGGTAATACTATATACCAATCAATATCAGATGAGGTTGCTGATTTTGAATTAGATGGTCAAAAGATCTCAACTCCATATCCAGTAAAAGAACCATTTGAACAACAAAGAGCAATGGCTTATAAATCCTCTGAAACTGTTTATTGTTATGATTTCATAGAATTATTTAGAAAGTCATTATCAAAGATATGGCAAAATATTAAGAAATATAAACCTGATTTAGAACCTCTTAGTAGTAGATATTTATCCGCAGCAGAATTAGTAATGAATGATAGTGGAACTGAATTGAAAGAAGATGAAAATCGAATGATTGGCGATAATACAATTGGTATGGTTGCTTGGAGAATAACATTATATACTCCTGTATATCCAGATGGAAGAGATATTGTATTAATATGTAATGATATAACAAAACGTGCTGGTTCATTTGGAACAAAAGAAGATAAATTCTTTTCATTAGCAACACTTTATGCTCGTGAAAAAAGAATTCCAAGAATTTATTTTGCTGCCAATTCTGGTGCAAGAATTGGTTTAGCTGAAGAAGTAAAAGGATTATTCGATGTAGCATGGATTGATGAGAATAATCCAATAAAAGGATTTAAATATTTATATTTAACACCTGAAAATTATGAAAAATTACAATCAACAAAATCTGTGATATGTGAAAAATCAACAATTGATAATGAAGTAAGATATATAATAAAAGCAATAGTAGGTAAAGACAGTGATTTAGGTGTAGAAAACTTACGAGGTTCTGGAACAATTGCAGGTGATACAAGTCGAGCTTATGAAGATATATTCACTTTAACTTATGTAACTGGTCGATCAGTTGGTATTGGTGCTTATTTAGTTCGATTAGGTCAAAGAACAATTCAAAAAGATAGAAGTGCTCCAATAATATTGACAGGTTATGGTGCTTTAAATAAGTTAATGGGTAAAACAGTTTATACTTCAAATAATCAATTAGGCGGTCCAAGTATAATGTATAACAATGGTGTATCTCATTTGGTAGTAAATAATGATTTAGAAGGTGTAGAAAAAGTAATTGAATGGTTAGAATTTGTTCCAAAAACCAAAGAAGATCAATTAGTTCCATATATTTTGAATGATAAAATTGAAAGAGAGATAGAATATGAAATTCCATCAATTCCATCAGATCCTCGTTTAATGTTAACTGGTGTAGAAACAGAATCAGGTTTTAAAAGTGGATTCTTTGATAAAGATAGTTTTATAGAAACATTAGGAGGTTGGGCAAAGACTGTAATATGTGGAAGAGCAAGATTAGGTGGATATGCATGTGGTATAATTGCAACAGAAAATCGTACAATTGACTGTATAATTCCAGCTGATCCAGCTACACCTCAATCACAAGAACAAATAATCCATCAAGCTGGTGGAGTATGGTATCCAGATAGTGCATTTAAAACAGCAACAGCTATTAATGATTTTAATGGTGAGAATTTACCATTATTTATATTTGCGAATTGGCGAGGTTTTAGTGGTGGTGCTCATGATATGTTTGAAGAAATCTTGAAATATGGTTCTCAAATAGTTGATGCTCTTGTTCATTATAAATATCCAATTATAATTTATTTACCACCACATAGTGAATTAAGAGGTGGAGCTTGGGTGGTATTAGATTCAACAATTAACAGTGATATGATTGAAATGTATGCTGATATATCGTCAAGAGGTGGAGTATTAGAACCAGCTGGTACAACTGAGATAAAATATCGTATTGGTGATATATTGAAAACAGCTCATCGTTTAGATAAAACTTTACAAGAATATGATTTAGAATTACGTAATAATACAGAATTGAAAGAAGAAGAAAAGAAAGTGATATTAGAAAAGATAAAAAGTCGTGAAGAGCTATTATTAACTACTTATCGACATATCGCAGAATCATTTGCTGATTTACATGATACTCCAGGTAGAATGTGTGAGAAAGGAGTAATAAAATCAGTAGTTGATTGGAAAGATGCTCGAAAATATTTCTATCATCATTTGATAAGAAGATTAAGTGAATTTGAATTGAGAAAGAAAATAATGAAAGCTGATCCTTCAATTAATTTCACTGAAACAGGTCGAATATTATATGTATGGTTTGAATCAATTCATAATAATTCAGGAGATGATGCTTCAGTGATGTGGAAGAATGATGAATTTGTATATAATTGGTTTAATGAAAAAGAAGGAGCAATAAATAGTCGTATTAATGGTATTAGAAAGAAGTTTATAACGAAGAATGTAGAATCCAATGCTAGTGAAGACACTAAAACATCAATTGATAGTCTTTTTAATGTTGTTAATCATTTAAATAAGAATGCAATGGAAGTTAGTATCGTTAATATAAGAAATGCTTTAAGAAAGAAAGTAACATTTCAATAATTAAAATTATTATTATTATTATTTCCTGATTTTCATTTTTTTGTTATTAAACTTACTGACACATTTTTTGATTATTCTACAAAACAAAAAAAATATATAATAATAATAATAATAATAATAATCAAAGAATATTTTATATGTCTTTTTAAATATCAAAGTAATCATCATCATCATCATCATCTAAACCAATATCTTCTTCATTTTCATTATTATTATCACTATCACCTTCATCTAATTCTTTATAAGCAGTTAAATTGTATCTCATAGATTTCATCGCTTCACTATAAACATCATTACAAAAATCACTTCGTTTACTAAATGCTTCTATTGGATTTAATGATTTATATTCATTCACACTTTCTTTCGTTATTAGTAATTTCTTTTCATTATCTAATTCTGCATCAATTACACCATCATAGATTGTTTTACTACAGATGTATTCAGCATCTTCTACACTTTCAAAATGTAATTTTTTGGTTATATCTTCTAAACTTATTCGATCATAACTTAAAGTGATTTTATGCAATCCAATTTTTATCACATTATGCCTTAATCTTTCAATTAACCAGTTTAAACCATCTTTTTCAAATATATTTTTATATTTCTTATAAACTTCATTATATTCTTTTAAATCTCCTTTTTGTACAGATTCACATATCATTACGTATGGTTTTATTACTCTCTTTACATAAGAATTATAAAATGTCCTTTTATCAGGTTCTTCTCCCATTAGCATTGTTACAATTGATAATAATTTTGTTTCTTTTCGAATAAAACCTTTTCCAATTTCTTCTACTACTTTTTCTTTTTCTTTTTCTTTTTCTTCATCATTATTCTCATTCTTCTTATTTTCATTTTCATTTTTCTTTACTTTCATTTCAGGTGACTTTCTTAAACTATGAGTTAATTGTTGATAAGCATCAGAATAACATAATTGCATCGCATTAATAATGGCACAATAATATAAATATCGAATATATTGGTTATTACTTATACTACTACGGAAGGTGGTTTTACTGATCAAATTGGAGGCGCTTTCATAATCTTTATTGCTTATATCATTATGTAATAATCCATTCAATATTACACATTCACAATATTCATATTTTAATATACAACTTTCACGATGATATTTTATTAACTTACTACGGATTTTGTCATTTCTTTTTAAACGGTTATTCGTTATTATATAAATATAATATACCTTTCCTAGTAACATATCTAATGAATGGCGATGGTATTTCTTTATATAGTCAAATATCATTTCACACAATTTTATACTATCTTCATATAATTCATTCATTTTCATCAAACATAATACCAAATAACTATAGTAAATTATTACTTCAGGATAATCTTTGATTACATGGCTGTTTTCACTCATTGTAGCTACTTCTGCACCAGAACCATCTTTTCTTCCAACACATAACAATGCTTCGATTAAGACTTGTTTCATTGGATCTGTACTGCTGATGGTTTTTATGATGTAAGGTAATAACTTCTTCGCATTTAATCTCTTTCGAATACCTACTGTGGTACGAATTGCTCGACTGATGAATCTGCTTTGAGTTGTATCAACACCTCTCATGATATTTTTAACATTCAATTTCATTCCTATTATATAGATTGCATGAGCATACCGATTCTCACATAATCCTCATCAGTAAGTTTTATTTCAGGCTTTGGTTGTTCTTTTGTCTCTTTTTCAGCATCAGCTTTCTTGTCGATGCTTTTGTCTTCTTTAGGTTTCTCTGTGCTAGACATTGAAGTAAAAAAAGAAATGAAGTTTTTGTTTCAAAAAAATGTTCCGAATTTTGAAACACCCAATTCAAAAATTTAAAAATTTAAAAAACAATAAATTCATGGATTAGAAAAATACATTAAAATGATTTTACTGAATCAAATGATGAATACTCACTGTTTTCATCATCTAATGATTTCTTAAATAGTTTTAACTCCATTACTTCATACTGTATAAATTTTGACCTTGTAGATAGTTCAGTAGTCCAGTCTTTCTTTATATTAAACGCTACTTTCACAAGCATTATATTCTTTTCAAAGAAGATCTTGTTTATGTCTAAGACAGACTTTGGATCACTCTTTATAATATCAAGAATTATAAAACTTAATAGTGGTACATTCTTCATCACAGGATCCTCAGAAGTACTTACACCAGGAAGTTTTATAATAATTACATACTGTTCATCCAGTTCTTGTATTTGCGTTGCATATTCTTGTATTTCATGGTACATTTTATCTAATAGTGATAAATCAGCAAGGTTAGTTGTGGAATGCTTATAATTTGGTCCTAAACTCCAATTCTCTGTGATATCAAACGAGCCACAAGCTGCAGATATAGTTCTTGTTATTAAACTGATAGATGTAGCCAATATCTTTGCAGCATTTTGAGAATCTTCGTGATGATTAATTATACAAAAATCAAAGGCTATAAATAAGTACATGTATGTATATACATAATCTACTATCAGAATTAGCATCATAATGCGATTTATTCTCTAATGAAATAATTAACGAGTCATAAGTCCTCAATAACACACTCAAAGCTGGTCCTGGCTTAGGAGGTCTAAGTATCATTTTATCCATAGCAGCAGCAGTAGAGTTAAGGTTATTATTATTTTCATCATCACCAACGGTTGGAGCAATGGTAGTAAAAGTCCAAACAACATGAGCAGTGATTGTACTGTCCATTAATTGTTTAATAAAAGAATTTAAAACATTACTTCTAGAAGATACAATTTCATTATCTTTTACCTGTTTGATTAGATCTTTATTGAGTAATTGAAAAGCTGGATATTGGTAAAAAAAGAGAAATTAAAGAAAATATAAAAATATAAAATAATTGTAATATAAAATGATATATCTTTCATATCTTCAGTTATTGAGTCATATATTGTTTGTAGAATATCGGATGGTTCTTTTCCACCTATATTTCAATATATAATTACAATACGAGTGTATATACATGTCTCAGGAGGTTCAGTTCCCCAATAATAAACAGCATTCAAGGCAAATCTTTGGTTTCTATCAAATAATTCAGTAAATCGAGGAATTGGTGATTCTTCTGGAAGTGGTATAAAAGTATTTTGACTTGCAGAAAATGTATCTAATACACTATTAATACGTCTGATTTTGTTGCAATTGATTTCATTAGTCTGGAGTAACATCTCTTTTTTCTTTCTTTTGTTTTCTCTTACTGTGAAGGTTTTACAATGTGTGTGATTCATGTGACAAGGAGCAACACAACAACAAATACCAGTACACTTAGGACAAATAAAGTTACAATCATTTGCTTCAACACTTAAACCGAATTTTTTATGTAATTGTCCTACGCAGAATACTTTACCACATTGTTTGCATATCACTCTTCCGGTTCTTTTACCGCAATCTTCTTTACCACACAAATGACAAGATCCTTTCGGCATCTTTGTGACATTGTGTATTTCACTTTGGAAGGGAAAAGACGTCATCTTTACTCTACTAACTTTTCAAATCAACTGCCAGTTAACAAGAAACAATATTTTTAAAAGAGAAACCGTAGATTTCGGGGTACATGAAATTAATTCCAAACACCATAAATGATATCTAGGCTCGATAACTATTTGTATTTCTTTTCTGAAATTATTCTTATTTCTATCAATGAGCGTATATTAAATTGAATACATTGTTTAGGTTCATGTAAAAGCAATTGTTCTAGTTGGAGGACCTACTGAAAACATTCAATATCGTCCTGTTTCCTTAACCACACCCAAACCCTTGGTTGAAGGTATTATTTTTTCATTAATTTATAGTTGCTGGTAAACCACTGATTTGCCATCATATTGAAGCAGTAATGCAATTTTCTAAGAATTGTGAGATTATTTTGATGGGTTTCTTCAGAGCAGAGATATTCAATCCATTTATTGAAAAATATAAAGAGATTTACAAAGTACCAATTGATTATATTCAAGAAAAAAGAGGAATTGGAACAGCAGGTGGTTTAAGATTATATTATGATAGAATATTAGAAGGAAATCCTGATGTACTAATGATTATAAATGGTGATATATGTTGCAATCATCCAATCAAAGAAATGTACGAAATGTTGAAAATTAATCCATTGACCTTGGTTATGATGGGTGTATCTATAACAGATTTATCACAAAAAATGTATTTATTATATTATTATTATATTATTTAATATATATTAGAAATACATCGCATTATGGCTGTATGATCTGTGATGAAGATAAAAAGCAAAATCAAGTAATACATTATGCAGAAAAACCAGAAACATTTATCAGCACATATATTAATTGTGGTTTATATATGTTCAATGTTGGAGTATTGAATCTAATTAAAGAAATTGGAGATAATGTGTATAATCAACGAGTAAAAGAACATAAGTATTAATTCATTTATTTATCTTTATAATATTATAGTAAATCAACAGCTTCTCAAATGTTATATTCTGTTCCTGATGATTATTTAAGTTTAGAACATGATTTAGTTGTTTCATTAATCAATAAAGGATTGGTATATTCCTATAAATATAAAGGCTTTTGGTGTCCTATTAAAACACCAAATTCATTAATATATTGCAATGATTTTTTAGTTCAATATTATCAAGAAAATAATAATAATAATAATAATAATAAAGACAATAATACATCTGTATGTATTCATAACTCAAGCCAAATCAATCCAAACACTTTCATTGGTCCAAATGTTTATATTGGAAAGAATTGTAAAATTGGAGAAGGAACAAGAATATCGAATTGTGTAATTCATGATGGTGTAACAATTGGTAATAACTGCTGTATAAAATATTCAATAATTGAACCACAAGTTAATATTGGAAATTGGTGTAGAATTGTTGGTGAAAAGAGTGATATTTATTCATATGAAAATTCTGATAAGATTTGTATCATTGGTTCAGATGTGGAGATATTGAGTGAGATTGCTGTTAATTCGAGTGTTATTTTACCTTATAAAGTTATAAAAGAAAGTGTTAATTCACAAATTATATTATAAAAACTCATTATTATTATTTTTCTTTTCATTTTCATCATTTTTTTTTTCATCTTAAATTCAATAACACAACAATCATTTGCAATAAATAATTAAAATCAAAAACAAAATATTTATTCTGGAATTATATCAACAGATGACTTCTTTGTCATTGCCAACAACTTTCTTTGTTGTTCTTTCCATTCTTTCTTAGCTGCATCTTGACTTCTCTTCTTCCATTGACTAATTTTCAAATTCATTGGCTTATTTCCACAGTATTGGTTATTCATCTCTTTTAATGCCTTTAAACATTCCTCAGGATCTAGAAAACTAACAAAACCATAACCTTTAGTCTTTAAATTTCGTTTATCTCTTACAACTTTTACTTTTGCTACTGATTTATAATGTGCAAATGTTTTCTTCAGTCTTTCATCATCTACTTCATTACCTAAATTACCGACAAATACTCTGAAATCGTCTTCAGGCCATTCTTGTAGTGTAGGATCGAACCATTTTTCACCTCCAGCTATTCGATAGAATTTACGTTTTGACACTTTTTTATACTATAAAGATTATACAAAAAGTAAAATACATCTAATTTCTCTGGTTTCTTTGGTTTAGCTCCATTTTTTTCATTCTTTTCTCTATATATAGTCAGAACAATATAATTATACTTTTTATGTGGTTGTGGAACAACTGGTTCACCTGTTGTATTTGGAACAATCTCTATTTAATCATTATAACTAAATAATTAATACCTGTTGGTGTTTGTGGTGGTGGTGGCTGTGGTATGTCAGCATTGTTAGGTGCATCTGCTTCTGGGGGTTTTGAAATAAGTACATCTGTTTTTAAAACTTCAGATTTCTTTGGTGCAATAGCATTGATCTGTGCTAAAAAGTCATCTAAGCTATCAGACATTCAAAAACAAGCAATAATTAAAAAAGGGAATCAAGCTTTATCAAACTTTTGAATTTTATTTTGTTTGGATATTATGTCTCACAGACTACTAGTATTTTTCATTCATATGAAAATATAATATACATCTTATATCTAGATCGGAGCATTTAGTAAAGAAATAGAATGGCATCAAGTTCACACATTTTATCAAAATGATCTGGAAGTACATAAATCACTCTCAGAAAATTGTTGGAACATTGTCAAAAGATATACAGAATCTCTTGAAAAGCTATTTGGAGAAAGAGCACAAAAAATCTTTTGTTTTGGAGGACTGGCTTCTAATACTGGAATTAAGGACAGACTAAGCACAGATATACATATTATCTTAAACGATTTCGATGTTGAAAAATGTGAAGATTACAAAATCGAAATCTTTAATATGATTGAGAAATTCAAAGATTATCATTCCCCTAGAACCGTCACTGAGTAATAATAACAAAATTATCATATTTAACTTCTTCTTTTTCTTCTTCTTCTTCTTTACTTTTACTCATTTTTAATATTCCATTTATTTAACATTTGGATAGAAACTCACTAGTTTATAAAATTGACCAAATTACAATCGAAATATTTGTTTCAGGTGTGAATTATATAATATATATAATATATAATTATTACTAGGCCATCCTACTATAGATATTTTAACCAGTAAATTATCTAGATTCTATATCTGCTATGACTTATACGAATTAAATGAAATATTAAAAGAAAGAACAATTATTCACCCACATTTGTGTGAAATTATAACATTATTTAAATATTGGCAAGGTTTTGAAGTATATAATATTTAAAATTCCAATATCAATTTTTAATTTTTCAAAATAGAATTGGTATGGAAATATCCCATTTGAAGAAGAAATTATTATCATTTTAGCATTGTACATCTTTTATTTTTCATTTCATTATATTTTAATATAGAAAAGTGTGTGTTGAAGAAGTTCCTGAACAATATAAAGATCATTCAGAATTCTATTATTTAAAACAAATGTTTGATTTAATTTTAACACTTCCCACCAAGCAAGTATAATAATCAAACATGTTTGATGTTAAATAGATTACTTGGGAAGGTTATACTGGAGTTCCTGATATAGTGAAACAATTTAAACCTGATTCTTCTATTTTACCTTATATTGTTCATCCTTCTAATCCTTATGTGAATGTGGCAGAAAGGTTTTCTATGAATACATTGAATAGAGCAATTCAATTGGCTAGACAAACGATTTATGGAATGACTATTCAATATAAGATGAACCATCCCTCTGCTTTGGCTATTAAACGAGCTAGAAGAGCCAAAAAATAACCCATATAGAGTATTATTTTTGATAGAATAGATAAGATTTCGCAATTATAATATGATCTTCAGTATTGTTGTATCATTGTTGTATAAAATAATATTTTGTGCTGCTACACCCAATAAATCTAAAATATCATAATGAATCACGCTGTCTCTGTAAACTTGAAAATTGGATAAAGAGAATTTCTTCTTTATTTTTCTCAAAGATGGATTCTTATATGCTTTCTAAAACATACCGAGGTCATGAAGATTATGTATATCTGCTCAAGTGACGAGTTATAGGTCCGTGACATAGCATTCTCAAAAGTTTACGAACATTTGATCTATAGTTGCTCTCAGGTATATCAAAATATTTTAAATAAATATAGGATAGAACTGTCAGATTATGGAGTGCAGCAGATGATTGTAGGTTGATATTTGATAATCAATCTTGGGTAATATGCATTCTAGAGAAGAAAGAAGGTATAATTTATTTATTTATATGTAGGTGGTTTATTCTCTGGTGCAAGAGATGGAACAATTCACATTTATGATTATTCTTTCAACCCAGTTTCCGTAATAAATGCTCACGATGGAGGTGTAGTATCACTATCCTACTGTGGAGATAATTTAGTCTCAGGAGGATGGGATGGATGTGCAAAAGTATGGAAACTACCAGAAATGTCTTTGTTATACACACTTTCAGATCATGAAAATGCAGTCAGTGTATTAGGATTGAATGAAACAACTATAATAACAGCAACAACTGGAATTCAACAAGGTGAATCAGGTTCTCCTGATGCAAAGATAGTAGGATGTAAAATCAGAATATTTGTCAATCAACAATTAATCAAAACAATTGATAAACACACTGGACCAATTAGATGTTTGAAATTAGTCAGTAATAATCGATTCTTATCAACTTCAAATGATGGAACAATTTGTGTATGGGATTGTAACGGTAATTTACAACAACAGTTTACCTGCCCTGAAAATGAAGAAGGTAAACCTCCATTTATAATGCAAGCATGTGAGATTAGTGATAATATATATGGTAGTGTAAGTGATGATTGTATATGCAGAATATGGAAGGATAGTATCTGTAGTCAAGAAATACAACATCCATCTTCATTATGGTGTATTTGTAGTACTCCAACAGGTGATATTATCACAGGATGTAGTGACCATGTTATTAGAATCTTTACACAGGATAGTAGTAAGATTGCGAGTGATGAAGAAATGAACACGTTTTATGAAGAAATAAAAACTGCACAAGAATCAAAGTATATCATATATTATATATTGTATTTATACTTAACAGAACTGGTGAAAATATTGACATTAGCACATTACCAATATACAACGGAATCAACACTGAACCAGGTAGTAAAAACAACGAAGTAAAAGTGTTCAATAGAAATGGTGAAGCAATAGCCTTTCAATGGGAAACTGACTCCAACACTTGGATTGAAATCGGTAAAGTATTAAACAACACAAAAACACCAGCTAGTGATGGGAAATTATATGATAAAGTACAAGCTGTTGAATTAGAAGGAGGACATGGACCAACAACATTTGAATTAGCATTTAATTATGAAGATAATCCTTATACAGTTGCAGATGAATTCTTGATGAAGAATAATGTACTTTATATATATATTTATATATTTATTGTTTATAGATTCCAATATTTTATCGTCCTCAAATTATTGATTTTATTCAAAAGTCTAAACAGTCAGGAAATGTGGTGATAGGTGGAGGAAATGAGTCAAATCAACAACAAACACAACAATTCGTATCTCAATGTATGTCAATATATATATATATATATTATAATAGATTTCCCTCAAACAGATTTCAATTCATTCATCAAAACCAACCTAACAGGTTTAGAAAAACGAATAATCGAACTATTCGCCTCTAAACCTGAACATATTGCAGAATTGAAACAAATAATTGATATTCTTAAAGATGAAAGTCATTATCACATTTCTGAAATATCAGATAAAGTAATACCAATCATTAACGATTCAATTGAACTATTTACACCTTCAAACCTGTTTGTATCATGTGATTTTATGAGACATATATCAGTTCATCCATCTGGTAAAGAATTACTCATTAATAAAGGTGAAGGAGTGATATTTGCATTGTATAATAAGATATTAGAAAAATCGAATGAAGTACCAAGTATTACAATTGGCTTATTTTATAAGTTAATATGTAATCTGTTTAAAAATAGACCTCCTCATGATTTATTACTCAATTTCGTATAATTTATTAATTTATCTTTAATTTCATAAATAGAAATCTTTATTTTTCCAACATATGATGTATTACTTAGAAAGAAATGAACAACACAAATGTTTTATCACTACAGCTGGATTATTGATGAATTATGCAATTTTGAACAATATTGATAATAATTTGAATAATAATTTAGATGATATGGATAAACTGTTACAAGGATGTTTTTACATATATGAACATGATGAAGATCCAAATATTAAGAATTTATGTTTGAGAGTGATTGGTACAGCTGTTTATAAGAATGGAAATAGTCAATTGAAAGCCAATATTGTGAGTAGAATCTCTAATTATCAACCAGATCAACTTAATCCAAGTTTGTTGCCTGATTTGATAAAATTTTGTCAACTCTAAATAAAACTATATCATGATTAAAAATTGTTTATTATTCTTTCTATTTGATTTGTATTAAAAGAGAAAATCGAGAAAATATAAAAATTCTCAAACCTTTGTCAAACTTTTATTTTTGGCTTGATTAACGTAACAAGATAATAAACAGATGAAAAATCTTGTTATATTTATTTTCATGATATACATGGCACATGTATCAGCTATTTGTAGTAATAGCACATGGTATGATTAATCTTGTATATTTTCAGTGTTCACGGATATTGTGGTATAAAACATCCATTATTTGGATACGATTTTGGTCATAGTCGTTGCATCTGTTATGATAAATACAAAGGAGTGACTTGTAATCAAAGTATTTATTAAGAGAGTTTTATTGATAAATAGTAAAATGTCCTGAAGGACCGACATGGTTTGACTCTGAAAAACTATACGCAAACAGAACTCAAGAAGAGTGTAGTGGAATAGGCAAATGTGTAGAAGGAGTATGTGAATGTCCAAACGGATTTAGTGGTCCATCCTGTGGAGTATTAAACTGCCCAGTAAATAGCAAAAATAAGGTATGTAGTAATCATGGAATATGTGTTAAAATCTCTCAAGGAAATGATTATTCAAATTGGGATAAAGATTCAACTTATGGTTGCAAATGCGATGAAGGATATAAAGGTAGTGATTGTTCTATAAGTATTGTTATTTATATTGTTATTCATATAGGAACATGTGTTGAAAATCTTGATCCAATGAGAGTTTATTTACCATCAAGACAAATATATAAGCACTCTGAATTTAATACTTTAAGATCACTTACAAATACAGAATATATTTATATATTTTCAGCAAAGTATGTACATTTACTGTTATTATATTTTTAGTGGAAAAAAGTATAATGTCTATTTAACAGATGATGCTGAAATGCAAAAGAAGAATATAGCTGAAGCTATGGTTGTATGATTTTTATGATTATTATTTATATAGAAATTTGGATTTGCTGCTTTAGCAGATGATGTAGTTGTAGATGTTTATGGTAGTGCAACTGAAGTTCCTTCTGTTAATCCATCAATTCCTACAAAAGAAAATGATGATGATTATAAAATACCTTCAGCAAGAAGAATTTTAGCTGATACTGGTAATTACTTGGATATTATCATTAAAAAACCATTAAAACAGTATAAAATATATAATTATATATATATTATAGAATACCAATAATTAAGATTGTAAATAGTGAAGGTAAGAAATATTTACCATCTCATAAACAATATTGGAGACAAACTGATGCTCAGCCAACAGAATGTTCTAGCAGAGGAACTTGTGATAGTGGAAGTTGTAAATGTGATCCAGGTTTCTCCTCTAGTACAGGATATCCTGAACATGCATCAGGTAATGTTAATGATTGTGGATATAAAATTGACAAATATATTTATGATGATGATGGGAAAGATAATACTCCAGGTTGTCCTTACAGTATATATATATATATATATATATTATTATTATTATTATTATAGTTGATTCACCAAGTTCTCTAAATGGTAAAGCACTTTGTAGTGATAGAGGAACATGTGTTGAGGATGAATTGTATTGTATTTGTAATGAAAGAAGCACAGGTCATAATTGTAGTGAATGTATTTATTATTATATTATTATTATTATATTATATATTTGATTAGATGTTTGTCCAAAAGGTTTGGCTTGGTTTGATCAAGTTGATATTAATACAGGAGAAGCTCATAAATTAGCGGAATGTAGTAACAGAGGTGTGTGTAATAGAGCAATAGGAGACTGTAATTGTTTTGATGGATTTAGTGGATCTGCTTGTCAAAATAGTATAATCTATTATATTATTTATTGTAGATAAATGTCCATCTGCTACTGGAGCTGTTTGTAGTGGTCATGGTAAATGTTTGACATTAAGAGAATATAAGAATCGTGAAGGAATTGAAGCTAAAGATGGTTGGGAATTGGATAGTGTTAGTAGATGTGTTTGTTATAAAGGATATAGTGGTGATGATTGCAGTACACGTATATAAATATATTATTATTATTAAATAGCTTATTGTCCATATGGTCCAGATCCTTATGAATTGAAAACAATGAAAGTGGGAAATGATAATATGTATAATAACTCTGGAGCAGATGGTGCTGCTGTTGGATTTAGATTTAAATGTAAAACTTTAGACAAAAAAACACCATCATCTGATCAATGGTTTGAATTATCATTGAATGAAAAAGTTGTTCCATTACATGCAGCTATGACAGAATCTGAAGTTGCTGAAGCAATTAAGAAATCAAGAGCCATAAGAGTTAAAAATGCATATACTAAAACTGATAGAATAACATTAAAGGATGCAGGATCATATGATTTATTTGTTGCATTTGGAACTCCATCTACAACAACACCTTCACCATCTACAGCAACACCTCCACCATCGTTAAAAGTTTGTTCAACTGATGGTACAATAGTTGATATAAGATTTCCAGCATTTTATTGTAAAGAAGATTTATTAATCACAATGGATTTCAATCCAGCAGAATTACAAATATCCAACAGAAAGAAAGGATATTTTAAATCAAACACAGGCACAGATAATACATTTACAGGATTTAAAGAAAATGTTGATAAAGATAATAAAGATTCAAATAACAAAGATGAACCAGAAGAATTAGCAATAAATCTTCGTAAGAGATGTTATGAATGTTCCAATAATGGAATCTGCGATACATCCCGTAAAGGCTGTAGGTGTTTTGGTGGATATCGTTCAAGTAATGGAATTGGTGGAAGTGGAACAAAAGGAGATTGTGGGCATGATGATATAACTGCCAATATTAAATAAATTTATTTATATATTCATATATATGTAAAATATACTTAATTTTGAAAATTCACAAACATTATTCATATATAAACAATAAAAATATATATAATTAGATTTTTTACAACGATGATGGTGGTAGTGGAGGTGGTTCTTCTTCATAATATCCTTCATTATAATCATCTTCCATTGGTAAGTCATAGTGTTTTTTAGTTACTTCATACCCACCATCAGGTTGTATATTTATATCCGTCTCAGTACCAGGAGCTGCACCACCCATCTCTGCTTCTACTACAGCATGAGCTGCAATCTCCAAAGCTTCTCTTAAAGTTTCAATTTCTGTCATATTATCGTTTACTGACTGTTCTAATTCCTTACGATGATATTTTTCTTTTTCAATTTGGTCATTTAAAATATCTATTTCTTTCTGTAATGATTTTATTTTTTCTTTATATTGTTTGACTTTTTTTGAAAGATTTGAATTTTCTTGTTTTAATACAGCTGCAGGATTTGAAAATAGACGTTGTAATCTCCATAATCTGATAATAAATAATAATCGGATTAACCTCCAATTGTAGGGATTTTGACTATTAAAAAAACAAATTGAATACACTATAATCTCTGATAAATATCCTAAATGTGTTAATGTGGCTGGACCATATGCGAAAAATAAAATGAATAATTCTGTAATAAATAGTGTCAACATGACCATTGGTAACTATACAAAAAATAAAGATAATTCTAAAATACATGTGAAAAAATTCTAAATAACATTTTATATTCATCATATGATGAAAATATACCGTAATCATAATATGACTGTGATAAGCATAAAGCTATATCTAGAAAGGATAGGAATAATATCAGTAATTGCACCTATAGAATAATGTATTGTAAATTATACAAGCTCTGATTCAAAATAATTAGCTAGTACCAGAAAGAATGGTTCATCATCAATATTATAGTCATTTGGGTGTAATTCATCCTCACCTTTACTTATCTCATCATCTATATCATCCTCATAATTATCAGTGTTATTTCTTTCATTTTCTTGCATATTCTCAACTAACTGTTTGTGAAATGAATAAATTTATGTTCGAGGTGTACGAAAATTCCTTTTATTTTTTCATAAACCCAAATTCAAAAAAAAGAAAAAAGCAATCAACAAAAATCAAAATCAATCAATTTCTTCATGATGAGAAACTTCACTATCATCACGACGATTTGTACTATTATTATTCGAGTTTCCATTATTATTCATTCTTGATAAATCAAATATTGTATTATTCAAACTCTGTAATACAGAATGGAATATATTATTAGTTCCTGTACCTAATAATGGACTGATTATATTTCTAGCAATATTAGCACCTGCTTCAACGATATTATTCATCATTTGTCTATTGCCATTATTAATATTATTACTACTATGTGTTTGTTGGCTTGACTGTTGGTTTGGTATTGGTTGCGTATTTTCTATTGTTGTTCCTTCATAATTCATTTGATTCATCAAGTTTCTGTATTGACCAATCATATCACTACACATTTTATTCACTTTATTTATATCTTTCAAAATATTCTTTAAATTTCTTACAGCATCACTTGGGATATGATCATTCAACAAAGTATTTGAAGTAATTACTAACGGAGAGAGAGAGTTCATATAGATACCACTCATTCTATGAAAGATTTGACCTAATAATAACCTCTGCTGTTGTAATTGAAGAGATAAATGATTATTTTGAGATGATACTGTTGAATTGAGAGAAGTTATATTTCGTTGAGATTGATTCAATGTGTTTAGTGAAGTAGCAAAAGAGTCTTTGAATGAGTTTGGAATTGTTGGAGATGTAGATGGAGGAATAGGAAAATTTTGTGGTGGTGGCTGTTGATTTTCTTTAGTGGAGGTTGAATTAAGTGGATTAGTTTGAGGAGGTATTGGGAAATGATTATTTGTTGAATTAGAGAATGTGCCACTTTCATTTTCGGATTTTGGATCTTTTGATTTCTATTTATTATCAATATAAATATAAATTAAGAAAATACTGAGGACTTTACCATAAATATAGTTCCATTAATATCCAGTGTATTAATTATACTTTCTTTCTTCAAAATTTTACCTCGATATACTAAACGGTATGCATCTGCTGAAACTCCAGTCAAACTAAGAATTTTATTCTCTAAATCTTCTATTCGGCTATTTTCATCTATTTCTATTGTAATTATTTCACTGTTTAATGGTTTAACTTTCAATAACATATAGAAAATGAAAAAAGAAAAAAGTGATAATCAAGCCAGTTTGATTATTGAATGTAATTTTGACATTTCAATTACGTAATTGATAAAATATCAAGATAGACAAATGAATATTTCAGAATGTGGAGAAGGAGAAAGTAATATTGATGAGAAGGAAGGAGAATGTAGTGGTGAAGGTCATTTATATGGTAATTTTAGTGATTACTACAGTTTTAATGGTGATTTAAGTAGAGTTGGAAAAATTAAAGATGTTATTATAGAAATGTCAAAAGAAAACAAAGACAATTACTACATTCTTGATATTGGTTGTAACAGTGGTGTTTTAACAGTGGAGTTATTAAAAATGTGTGTGGGAGTATTGAAAAATGTGCATGTATTGGGAATTGATATAGATGACAAGCTAATAAGCAAAGCTAAAGAGAATATTCCTTCCGATTTATCAGTATAATAAAAGTAAAAATGTAATCTAGGATAAAATAAAATATATATGTTGTGATATAATAAAAGAGAAAGAAAAAATGATAGAATATATGTCAATGTATAAGATAAATCAATTTTCATTAACCAGTTGTTTTTCAACTACAATGTGGATTCATATTCATGGAGGTGATAAGATATTAAAAGAATTTATATTATATATATATGAGATAAGCGAAAAATTAATAATAGAACCTCAAATATGGAAAGTATATATTATTATTATTATTAAATAATAGAATTATCGAAGTGCTAAGAAGAGATGTAGAAGATTGGGAATAGATTTTCCAATAAAAGAAGATGAATTGAATAAGAATCCAGTAGAATATATAAAAAGTATTTTATTGATGAATAAAGAAGATATAAATGTAAAAGAATTGGGTATGAGTGAATGGAAAAGACCAATATTATATTTTTATAGATTAATCAAATAGAATGTTTATTTATTGTTCTTAATATTTTTTTTACACCCAAATCTGATCTAATAGAAAATATAAAACTATTATTTAATGTTTAAAAATTCTTTTGAAAGTTTTCTCTTTTCTTCTTCTGATATTCCGCTTAATATGATTGTTGTAATTGTTGAAAATGTTTCTAAAAATGAAATTAATTCTGATTTATCTATATTGTGTTTTACTGTGATTGATAATTTATTTAAATAAACAAATACTTCTTCGTTTTCTTTCATTAATCTCAATTCACTTTCATTTAATTCATTTCCTGATAGATTTATCTCTTCAAAAAAAAATATAAAACCTTTTAATTTTTCTATTAACATCTTTAATCCTTTCTCACTCATTCCTATATCTATTCACATAAGTAAATTACATTATATTTATATATACTTGAAAGATTTAATGATGATCTATCAACAAATGCATTCAATTTATTAAATATTATCTCTATTCCTACATCTCCAATTGGATTATTAATTATTAATATATATTCTACATATGTTGGTATTGACTCTGTTAATTCTTTTAACTTATGTTATTATTGGATAAATCAAGTTTATAATATTTTATCTGCTTTATTTTAGAAATATGAGAATCATTTATATTCAAATCTATTACATTATAATAATAGATAATATACTTGAAACATCAAATTCTTTTTCTCCATATTTTCCTTTCTTTTTAATACAATAATTCAAATAATATTCCAATTCTTCATTTGTCCAGGATGAATATTTCATTTTAATAAATGGATAAGAATAACAGCAAAACCAAGTTCTTAATGATTTTGAACAAATCAATTTCAATCCATTCATTCTAATACAATTATCACATAAGTCTATCTCTCTACATCTTCTAATCAAGTGAATTTTATTTGCTAATAACTTCACACCTTCATAATCAATTGAGATATTACTTAAATTCAATTTATCCTGATTCTCTATTAACATCTCTATTTCGTTTAGCAACAATTTTAGACCTCTGTTACCAATTGGATTATCTATTTAACAATATATGAAGGAATTTATAAATACTATCAATAAATATCTCTTCAATATTATCCTCTTCTTTCATATAATTCATCAAATATTCTATTCCATATGAATCAATGTTATTGAAACTTATATCAAGCTTTTTAATCTTTTCCTGAATATGTTTCAATCCTTCAACTAAATATTTTAATCCAACTGAAGATAATCCCATTTCTATACAATATTAAAAGAAGATATTATACTTAAACAATAAATACTATTATATCCATTATTTAATAAATTTAAATGTGGAGATAATTCTTTCATTCCTAAGTCTCCTATTTCATTTCCATATAAATAAAGAGTTGGTAATGAAGATAAATTGTTGATTAGTATTTCTATACTTTTATGAGTTAGTTTATTATCTAATAATTTAACAAATATCAAATTATACTACTCAAATTTAACATGTGTATTTCTTTCAATTCATTTGATCTTAATTCAATGAAAGATTTGAAAACATTATCATCAATACCTAAATAACTCAGATCAAAGCTGTTATAGTTTTTGATATATTTGATTAATTCAGGAATGTCTTTATCAATCAGCAATTCTTTACTTCTATTAAAATCAAAGTCTATTTTTGATATAGGAAATTTGGTGAATAAGGCTTTTAATCCAACAGAATGAATGTTTTTGTTTTCTCTAATATCTATTTTCTTAAGATTTGAATATTTGTATAATTCTTCTGATAGTAATATCATTGATTCATCATTTAAATTCATTTTATAAAGATTCAATTCATTCTTTTGGTTAATTAATAAATGTAAATATGGAAGTAATAATTTGAAGTCTTTTGCACCAATTGGATTACCTATTTCATAATAATACATAAATTGATTAAATACTCTGAAAATATATATATTTCAATTTCATAAATGGAATTAATTTAACAAATAATTCAATGAAGTGATAAGTGATTCTACATCCAGATAAATCTAAATATTGCAGATTTGTTAATTGAGAAATAAGAGATCCAAATAATGACTGATGTTTGATTGGAATATAATTAATATCTAAATGAATAAAAATGATTAGAAATATACAAATTTTAAGCTTTGTTGGATTTACAGTTTTTAGTATTCTGAAAAAATAATTAATTCCTACTTCACATAAACATATACAAAACAAATTCATGAAGACTATTTCTTTACTACAATAATCAATATTAAACAATAAACTATCTAAATATAAATAACGTCCTTCTTCTTCACATTTGTGATGAATTTGGAATATAAGCTTAGTTTGAATTGATTCATCTGTTTTGAAAAACTTCATCATCAATAATATTGATAATACTCTTTCATTTGGTTTATTATTATATGATTTCATTAAACTATCTCGTATATTTTCCCATTTTTCATTTTCAATATAATATTCTGATGGATATATTATTGGAAATATAACAATTACATTATCACCATTATATAAAAGTTCTTTTCTTTCATCACATATCATCAAATTATCTTCATCATCCTTTAAAACTTCACTCATTTTTATCATTTCTTTTTTCAAATCTTTTAAACTCATTCTATCTTCATTATTCACTTTTAACATTCTATCAACCATTTCTTTCATCATTTTGTAACATTCTACATCAAAACTGTATTTATATCTCATTATATTCTCTTTTGTAATATTTATATTATCATCTTCATTAAATGGTAATTTCTTACAAATCATTTCATATAATATACAGCCAATTGACCAAATCATACTTCTCTCATCACATTCTAATCCATTCAACTCTTCTGGGCTTTTGAAGCAAATATCATACAATCTCATATCTTCTTCTTTTCTTATTTCATTCAAACATAAATCACATAACTTTATTTCATCACCATCTTCTTCATATATTATGTTACTACTCTTCAAATTACTTATCACCATATCATATTCACTCAATATCATTAACATATCACATAATGAACTGATTATATCACAAATATCACTACTGGATATGGATTTAGTTTGAAGTATCTCTTCAATATCATTGCAATAATATTCTCTCTCAAAATACATATATTCACCACAAATATTCACTTGATTTATTCTGGGAAGATAGGCGAATGATAAACAACTAACAAATAACAATGAGCTATTTTCACAGAATGTCAGTATATTATTCTCTTCTATTCCACTAATATTTAATAATTTCATCATTCTAACATCATCTTTATACTGTAAAATTAAATCTACTTCACAAGCACTCTTTTCTACTCTCTCTTTTATCTAATAAAATATAACAAACATCATACTTTCACATCATCTGGTAATATTAATTCTAACATCTCATCTACGAAAGATTTCAGCAATTTTGATTTTGTTTCAAAATTATACTCGTTTCTAAAAATTCATTTTTGTATTTTTGTCACTATCTGCTTAATAAAATTGATTATATACAATGAAAAAGAAAATACTCGTAGGATTGATTAACTTTATTGAAAATAAATTGTTGTATGACTGATATTTGACTTTTAGAGTTGAAAAGTGTGCAAGAATAGGAGTACATAAACTGAATAAATTTCTAAGCGCTGAAAATAATGAATGTATATCCTTTTTGTGATTGAAATAAGTAGCTAATATTGTTTTTCTTAATTGTTAAGTATTTCTATATTGCTGAAGATAATTCATTCTCCTCAGATGCTAGAATATTGAATGGAGATTTATTAGAAGTGATAAAATCAAGCTCAATCACTGATTTTGTTATTCCTTGTATATGTAAAGATAATAATAGATATATAAGATGGTGTGAAAATAGAATAGGAAATGAATGGAATATAACTCGAATATGTAATAGTTGGCATCAACGATTTACTTCCTATTCAGTAAATTTTAACTCACTTAAAACAGTTCATTTATTTAGTTTAGATGAAGATTTAATAAAGTAATAATAATATATGTAAATATATATATTGATAAATAGAAATGAATCAAGAATAGACTATTCATATCAATTAATTTATCGATTATTTCAACCACAACATGATAATTTCATTCCTCGAAACGAAATGAAAGAATATATCCAACCACTACTTCCTGAAGATTTAATAAATGAATTAAACAATAAATGCTATTTATATAATCTATATGAATATTGCATGAATCCTAAAATCAGTTGTTATTATGATGAGAAATATATATTAATTCAAGATCAATTCCCCAAATCATACTATCACTATTTATTAATACCTAGACCTGAATATTGGAATATTCCAATGATATCATTATTGAAACGAGATGATTTAAATAAATTAAAAGAATTTCATATGTTTAGTAGAAGAATTTGTAAATCTTTAATCATATATTTTTATGAGAATTTTGGATTAGATTTGAGATTTCGAATTGGTTATCATTCTATTCCATCTCAAAGACCAATTCATATGCACATTATCTCTACTGACTATGATGGTGTAAAAATGAATAAAAAGATTAAATGGAATAAATTTAACTCACCATTCTTTATAGATAGTGATGTATTTTTTATACATTATTAAACTTTATCGTATTTATAGGTATTAGAAGAATCATTTGAGTGTGATGGTAGATTAATTAACTATAATGAGAATGAGAAATATTTGAATGATGGATTCTATTGCTATAAATGTGATGATCAATTTAATAGTTTAGATGATATTAAAAATCATCTTAGTGTTTGTTCTTCAGTGTCAAAACACAAAATCTATAGCAAAGATAATATAGAAGAAGATGTAGTAGATGGATTAGAACCATGATATTTTTAAGAATATTTTGGATAGTAAAATATTATTTTGATGAGTTATATCATTTTTAATATTGTGTTGAGATAATCTTATGTATATTTCCATTTCACATTATAGGTGAATAATTGCATAACATATTCATGACGTTTCTTCATGATTATATACTCTTCAAAATTTTAAAAATTCAAAAAAATCATTTCAGTTGAAAAATATGAAACGAATATAATTATTGAAACGAACTTTTGCATTTTTAAAAATTAGAGGTGATATGATGGGTTTAATACAAAAATAACCACATAAACTGATAGATTAGCATAAAACTATGAATATTATGGTGTATAATTCACTCTATCAGTTGATGACAGTTGAATCTAACTTTGAGTTTTAAGCCATAAAAATAATACCATAATATTACGTTCTTCTAGTAGAATGTAAATTGCATAATATTTTCAAAGATTGACATTTTTAGTGCATTTTTATCAACAAGATCATACATTGAAGGTTCAATTTTATGCTAAATTGTTTCCTCCTTGCTCACAAATAGCATAAATCACATTCCTAGAATCTTAAAATAATTCTATGACTCATAATATCGAAAATGCAAGAAGTATAACTGTCTTTCACATCCCAAATTTTTTTTATTAATTAACGTATTTTGGGCTATGAACTCATGTATGAATATAAGTTTATCTTAATAGATCAACAAGACGATGACATTGCATATGATGATGCACCAGTTTCACCAGTTGAAGAGAATCCAGATTTAGTTGATACCATTTTCAACGAAATTTCCAATCCTAACTAGTATGATATTTCATATTAATGCTTATAGCCGACCTTGCGAAATGCAAGGATGTAATTGTAACCAATTTGACGTTGATGCTAACGGTGTGTGTACTAACTGTTATCATACTCACAAGACTTTACCAATGGATGAACTTCAACAACCTGCTGATGAAGATCTTGAAGATCCAACTTACACTGATCCAAATACAGGTATACATACAAAATAATTTATCCAATAGCATATGCAAACAACTGGTTATGCCTCTCAAATGCCTGGTCTTGTTTATACTGTGGCTGTATCAATTATGGAGATGAAGTCTGCGCCAACTGCAAAGCTGCCGCTGATGTGAAAGCTCCCTTCAACATCCTTACCCGTGTAACAAATGTAGAGCAAAAATACCAAGGAGATGAAGATGAAGATGAATCAAAGAAATACAACTATAATGATCCAAACGTTCCAGAGCAATACCGTAAAGAGATTCAATTTTATCGTAATAAAGCTCACGACTACAAACAAGTAATTCACGATTTAAAGAGAAATTACACTTCACTCCAGCAACAACATCAAAAATTACAAATTTTATCAGTTGATTTGTTGAACGAGAAGACATTGTTATCTAACAAAGTAAACACTTACACTAGAGCTTTAGGAATGGGTGGAGTATTACCACAAGATGTAAGAATGAACAATTCAATTAACAATTGTGAAAACTTACAAAGTAAATTATTAAGTGATGAAGTTATCAAATTACGAAGAGAAAATGAAAAATACAAGAGAAATTCTGATAAAATAAGATATGAGTTCCAATTACAATTGGAAAAACAACAAGCATCTCATGCTAGAGAAATCCAAAGATTAACTGATGCTAACAACGAGAAGATCTTGAACTTAGAAAAGAAAATCCATGCCTTAGAGAATGATAAGGAACAATTACATTCTAAGGTTGATAACATGAAACAACATTCATTAGAACTCTCTTTATTCGGTAATGCTCAAGATAAAGATATTAAGACTATCGCTAACAACATGAAAGCCTTAAGAAAGCAAATTGATGATGAGAATCAATTGGTACAACAGTATAAAGACTTAGTTGCTCAATTAGAACATGAATTACAAGATGCTAGATCACCTGAAACTCAATATGCTGTAGAAATGAAAGGAGAAATTAAACCATTATTAGATAACATGGATAGAATAAAGAATGAATTAGTATCTACTGCTCAAGTTATCTTCCAAAAGAAATTCACTGGATTTGATCCATCTGATATTTTGAATAATGTGATTTTATACACAATTAAGTTCATCTCCAGTAAGTGGAAACAGAATGTTAATGGAGCTATTAATGCATTGAAAGGACAACTACACTTAGCTAAAGATAGAATCCACTATTTAGAAGAATTCGCTAAACAAAATTCAATCGAATTAAACCCAACTGAGAAGGATAACTACAAAAATAAGTTTATGGAGATTGAAAAGTCAAAATATCCAATTTTACAGGCTTTGAAGGATTTAGATTCTCATCATGCTATTAGAAAGACAATGATCACAACTCAATTTGCTCCTGATGTTTCTGTTGCTAAGATTGAAGAATTGTTTGATCAATATGAAGAAGCCAATCTCCAATTAGGCAATTTACTTCAACCTTTAAGCGGAAATTAAAAACAGAAACATTTTAATTGCTTATTACTTTACTTACTTTCAGCCCATATAATACTACCATAATTACTTAAATGAAATTTTTGTTTGTTTTGGGTTTTTATTCAAACAAATAAAAAATAAAATAAAAAATAAAAAGTCTGACATTGACATTGTCAAGTATTAAAGTCAACATCTTGTTATTTTATCAAAAATGAGTGATAGAACGAGACCTGTAAGAGCAATGAGTGAAAGTAATACATCTACATGTTCTAAAGCATTGTTTGAAAGTATAGAACAAGAACTATCTGGAAGTTGTGGGGATTTATTCGTTCAAGGGAGAGTTTTGAAAGTACAAATGCAATGTAGAATTTTTGGAGTGAAATCAAAAGTTTGGAAAGATTGTAAACTATATATATTCAACGATGTTACAATAATCGGCACACACCGTCGTGGTATCTTTGGTGGACTATCAGAAGGTTTCAAAGAAAAATATAGATTCAATACAAAAGAATTACATGTGGAACTATACAGCCAAGACGAAGATCCAAGTGGTAGAAGATTTGTACTCAAATCAAAGAATGATGAATTATCAATGCCAGATGATGGTCTAGCATTTGAATGTAATAATAAACAAGATACTTTTGCAATTAGAGATTCAATCAATTTAATCAGCAACACGACAGGAAGGAGAGCATGGACAATGAAACTAAAAAAAGGGAATAGAAATTCACATAATTTAGAAAAATTAGCTGCCAATTATATTCCAATAACATTACCAAAAGCAGTTGAAATATGTGGTTCAGGTGTTAAAGAAATGAATAATTTTTACTTTTTACAAAAAGATAATTCAATTAATCCAATATTTATATCACTTCATAAGACTTTTAAATTAGAAGGAATTTTAACAAACGATGAAGGAATGTATAGATGGATAATAGTGAATATAAATAATAATATAATATATTATGAGTTACATTGTAAAACACTTCCAACAATAAGTGATTGGATTTGTCAATTAACCAATCAAAATAAAGAAAATTCTATTGATGAAGATACATTGAAATCAGCATCTCAATCAATGCCACATATTATCGTTTTACAAGGGTTAGTTCCTGAAATATATGGTGAATATAAAACAGTAGAAGATAAACAACGATTTAATTTATATAAAGAATTATATGAAACAGAAAAATCGTATTTAGATGATTTGAAATTAATACATGTGTTTTATGTGCAATTTCAAATTGAAAAAGTCATTTCTGATGATGAAATAAATACACTATTTGGCAATTATCATGAAATATTAGTAATCCATGATAAACTATTAAAAGAATTAGAAAATCATTTACCTGCAGAAAGATGCTCTTCTTTTATGCCAAATATATTTATGAATGCTTTAAAAGAATCATTAAAACAATATTTATTATATTGTGAAAATTATAATAAATCATTTCCTCTTTATACTGAATTATTAGATAATAATAATAACTTCAGTGATTTTATACAATTATGTTCTACACATCCATTAGCTAGAGGCTTGAGGCTTGATTCTTATTTAATTAAACCAGTGCAAAGAATATGTAAGTACCATTTGATATTTCGTGATATTTTGAAACATACTGAAGAAGATCATATGAATAGAAAGAGTTTAGAAGATGCATATGGAGTGATGGTGAAAATAGCAGAAATTGTATTTCATTTTTTTTATTTATTATTATTTTATTATTTATTATTATAATAGATAAATGGTGAAATGAAAAGTCATGAAGAATCAGCTGCTTTATTCGAATTAGCACAAAAGATATATGGTGTTGAAGATTTAGTAGTTCCACATCGATCAATTATCACTCAATGTCCATTAAATGTTATAATAAATAACAATAACAATCAACAGATTACTTATGGAATATTCTTTAATGATATGATGTTATTGACAAAAGAACATACTGGAATATTCACCAATAACGGATATAAAGTGATTATTCGATTGGATTATAATAATATATGTTCAGAAACAATCAAAAATCTAAATTCTGCTACAAATTCATTGGAAATAAAGATCTATTATTTTACAGCCAATGATAAGAGTAGCCATGATGAATATTGTATTGTATTTGATGATAAAGATAACAGAGATACAATGTATAATTATTTAATAACAAATCTATCTGATATTCAATGTAAAAGACAAGAGAATTGTGTTTCTGGTAAGTATGCTGAATTAACATGGAATGGAGTTGCTGAAGGATTGACTATTGATAAATTTGAACAGTTTAAACTTAGTCCAAATAAACAAAGAGTTTCTACTACTACTACTACTACTGCTACACTACAAACTTAATTTAAATTCATTACATTTTTATTCTATAAATTCATTTGTTAAAAAAAAAAAACATTCACCCAAATATGACACAAAATGAGTATTAGAAAAGATATATTACAAAAATCTAACAAATCTAATATAATAATAACAAACTGTTTGTTATCTACACACATTCTAAACAAAAGTCATTTTTACGATTGATAAATGTTATTTACAACGAAACTACATCTGGCTCTATATTCAATGAACATACTTTCTTCTCATTCTCTTCATTTACTTCCTCATTCTCATCTTCATCATCATCTTCATCATAATCGGAATTATCAGATTCCGTCTCACTTAAATCAGATTCATCTAATCCAAACACAGCAGCTGGTAGATAATGTCTTTCATTCACTTTAGAAAATATAGCTTCAGGTAAAGACTGAGATCTTATTCTACCACTATTATCCTTTTGTTGTTGTATTTCTTTATTTCTATTAGAATATCCTGTTGTTGTTGCTAATGAGGATGACATTACTGAAGTCTTCTTCTTTTCAGTTAATGGTCGAGAAATGTGAATTGGTGTAATATTCATGTTATTTACTATTAAATAAATATATATATATATATATAATAAATATATACAATATATTTCACTCTTAATACTTGCATCAGTTACATCAGATACTGTTCTAATAAACGATGATCTGTCATAACTCAACTGAGAGGTTAATAAATCCAAATCTTTCTTCGATTGTTCCATTTTTTGACGGTATAAATACTCCTGCTGTTCAACGTATATTCTAATTCTGTTTTCCATGGCTTCTTTCTCTTTACGTAAGTATTCCTCACGAATATCTTCTAAGTGAGGATCAATTTGGACTTTAACTTCATGGGAAGGTTCTTTATAAAGGATAATGTCAAAGGATTCTGATAATTTGCTTGAATCTATTTTGTTCTTTTCGATTAACTCTTTCATATTCATAAGATAGTAAGGCTTATCACTATTTATTTCTAAATAACACACAGTACCACAATTTGAACAGATGAAGGTCTTATAATCTATTGAATCAGTAAAATAACATTAGAATACAGTCATTTTCCTTCTTGAAACAAAGAGATTTCACTTTAAAAGACATACACATACCGATTTCACAATAACTAAAATTGGAAGTGGCTAAAGGAGGATAATTGATTGCTTCCATCTAATTGAAAATAATAAATATTAAAAATACTATTAAATGATAGTCCATCTCTGATAACTTTGATTGAAGTAACTCAACTCCATAGGACTATTGCAACCATAGATAAGCTATTAATACCTTAGAGATGTCAACAACGTAGTTTTTACACTTACAGGTGTAGAGCATTAGGTAGTTTTATTTTGAGAAACAATGATTCAGTGTAACTGAAATTTTAGCAACCTTCATTTTTTAATAAGCTATTGATATTCTTTTGATTTTATAGGATATTGTGACATTTTTGAAAGTGATTTTTCAAATGCAATTGATTATTGACAGAAAATGTGAAGTTATAAATATGATTAATTAATTATCTCTTTCTATCTGCATTTTTATTTCATAAATCTTCATTTGACACACTCAATAATTCCATTCTATTGCCACTTCCACTAATACAAACAAATACATACAATGGGCATTTTAACTCACTAACTAACAACATTTCATCCTCACAATTGTGTTTAATGGAATATTCTCCTCGTTTCATATCCATTATCATCTCATAAACTGAACCATCTTCATGATTATGAAAATTTGGATTTTCATTCACTGTCTTTCCAATATGATTCAATGTATTTCGACTTTGACCATTCCAAGCATAGTAACAACAAGTGTTTTCATTGTTAAATATGTTTTTTCCATTATAATTATTATCATTTGATAATCCCAACATCATTCCATCTTTCTCATTATTATTCTTATGAAATTTGAATTTGATTTTATATATTCCACTTTCTAGTTTTATATTCAACCAACAATGGTTCCAGTAGTTTGATATATTAGTGATTATATTTCCTTTTCTATTAATTTTCATATTTTTACATTTGTTTTTCTTGGTGAATTTTATTTCTTTTGTTTCTATATTTACTACAAAATTCATTTTGCTGTTCTTATTCTTTTCATCTATACAACTAACAGTATATTCTTTCTTTTCTATTTCTTTGTTGATATATCCTTCAATAACACCAGTCTTTTCATTAATTGATATTTTATGAAAGTAATTATTGTCCATTTTTGGAGTAATAGAAAATCTACATTTTGTTCCATCACAAATCGGTTTTATAGAAAATATTTGTTTTGGTATAAAACAATATTTGGACTTAGAATAAAAGAAATAAGTCAATTTCTTCTCTCTTCTATTTATTTTGTGTTTCTTCAAGTAATGTTTTAAATTCTTTCTATTTTCTTTTGATATTAATTTCTTATTTTTATATAATTCTACCAATAACATTTTCCCATATAATGTGTCAATAATATTAATTAAATAATTGTCATTCATAAATAAACTTAGACATTTTATTATTAACAGTTTATTATTCCTTTCATTATTTCTATATTCTTTTATTAGTTTATTTATCAACTTAATCTTTATTGAATGATATATTTTTATAACAATTTTACTATCAATTATTATGATTATTCCTATTTCATTCAACTTTATATCATCACTTATTAATAACATATCTATTGATCCTTTTATATTCATATTCTGCAATTGATTTATCTCATTTCCTTCCAGTTTAATAAACTCTTGATTATCATAATATTTCTTTACAATTTCTTTTATATAATCCTCATTTATATCTTCTATTGAATAACTTTTATCTTTTATTAATTCTAAACAGTTACTTTTCTCATTAGTATTTAAACTAATATTTATTTCAGTTATTTCATCTATTAAACTTTGTGGAAATACATTCCAATCAACTCTATAAAAATTGATTCTATTTATCATAAAATCTTCAAATTCTACTTCATTACAATAATTGTCACTATTATTAAACCATTCTATTAGTCTTGTTGTTAAGTATGTTTCATCATCCATTGGGACTTTGAATATATTGAGTATGAATTGAATATCATCTATAAATAATTTGTATAGTAATTCATCTATATGATATAAATAAGTGTTACTTATACTTTTCTTTATAAAAATATATCCGTTTTCTTGGATATACTCTTTACAGAAGTCATTTAAATCTAATATGTTGTTACTGTCTATTGAATGTTTGATTTCAAATAATTTCATCATTAATTCTTCATTTAAATGATTTTTTATATATCTCTTACACAACTCAAAGATTTTCATTTCATTGTAGTTTAAACACACTGATAGAATTTTACATACATTATTGTTGTTGATATCTATATATCCTCCACCATAAAACTTTTCAATAAGTAGGAATGTCTCTACATCACTTATTTTGTCTAATTCAATAACATCATTTGAATTATTGCTATTTATCAGTTTTTTGAATGTCTTATTTCCTTTTATTAATATTGATTTAATGCTAACTACCTCTCTATCACCAATTTTCACTCTAATATCTCCTAATCCTTCATTTACTAATTGCCTAGCCAATCTATAAGCAAATTAATATAAAAAAATACCCTTCTTCTCCTATTTCACAATCTATCACTTTCATTCCAATTTTTATAATAATTATATTCGTTTCAATATAACTGTCATATTTTCAAAAATTGAAAAACTTACAACAAACATAGATATAATATAAAAGAATATAGTAATTAAAAATTACATGGAACTCTCTGTCATACTGCAAGCATTTCCATAGAATCCATCAAAGCATTGACATAATCCTGTTTCAGTGTCACAGCTTCCATTTCCACTACAAACTGTTGGAGGAATACCTGATGAAGTGATAGTAAAAGCAGATCCTACTGTTGTTGCTGAATTATATAATGATGATATATCAGTTTTATCATATTTCATTTTTAAATCATCAATTGACATTCCATGATAACCTGATGGTGTATTTGCTCCTGGATATAAATTATTTGCAGTTTTATCATTTTCAATATCTTTATATGTTATTATTTTTATTCCAGATTGTCTTCCTGTTTGTTGATTTCCAAAAGTAATTGTAACTGAATCACCATCACCAAGTGTTGGAGTTTTTGATGGTGTAACTCCATTATAATCAATTACACCCACTGGAAGTCTCTTTAACGCATAATCCCAACCATGATCACTACCTGAATCAGAAACAATTGTTGGATCAAATTTATCACTATACCATTTTCTTCCATACATATCAGTATATTCTAAATAAACTAATTCATCTGTTAATAATTTATTAGTAGTAGGTATTGTAACAGTAATTGTTGATTCTTCTGATGAACTTTCACAATCACTAGTTGCACTATATCCTTTTGGACATTTCTTTTCACTACAGTCAAATCCTTCATATTCACCATCACAAACACAAGCATAACTTTGATCTTTATCCCATCTAACTTTATCATTATCAATATTATCATAGATACTTTTATATCCGCTGTTACTATCTAATGATAAATGTCTTACTGGAACACACAAACCATGACCACTACAACTGTTTGGACAACTTAATCTCTGACAAGCATTTCCTTCAAATCCATTAAAACATTCACATAAACCACTCTCTCTGTTGCAATTACCTTTACCACTACATTCTAAGTCAGTGTGTTTATCTTTAGCATTATCTATATCAGCAGATGGTTCTACATATGTTTTACCATATGGGCACACTTTACCAGAACAATCACCAAAAGTATATCCTTCATAACAAATACAAGTTCCTGATTTAGAACAAGTACCATGGTTACTACACATACCTGGGCAAGAAGCACCAAATATTAAGCTGAATAAGCAGAAAATCAAACAAATCTTCATTTTTTGTTACTGTTGAAACCCCTCTATTTTTATAATTTTAAAATTTTAAAAATTTCAACAAAACAACAATATAATGATATTTTATAATAATAATAATAACAGTTCTTAAATCATTATCCAATTTACTATGTACTTTCAATTGTATGAGTTTTAATTATCGTTATAGCATCAGTATACTTCTTTTCATAAATTAACAAATATAAATAACTTCTCAAAGCTGGTAGATACTGTTTATCCTTATTAAAGATCAACTTCAAATAAAATTTAGCATTTTCATACTGATTGCTGTATATGTACAACTATATAATATATAATATAATAATATATAATATATACATTAGCAAGATTGACATATATATCCAAAGCAGAGTTACTATTCGTATAATCCTCCACTTTAATTGTCTGTAAAAATGTAACAGCTTCTTGTAATTGATTTAATGAAATATAATTGGATATGTATAAATTAATCAATGGTCTCTTTTCATTGGTTGATAATCCTGAGATTTCCCAAGCTTGTTTTAAATACTTTAATGAAGATTGTGGATCATTTAATACTATTTAAAAATCATAATTATATAATTTATATACGTGTATAAACATATGCTAATTTTGCATAAATATTATACAACACTCTTGATACATCAAATGGTATTTTACTTGATCCCATTATATAGTTATGTTTCACTAAAAACAAAGCATTAAATAGATATTGCACACCGCTCATTAAAGATATATTGTTTGAAGTATCGAAATTCTCGTCACTGAAGTCTTTATTAATACATTCCAAATAATATCTTAAACAATTCTCGTTTTCAACTATCTTACTGATTAATGTCATATTTTTATCCATTTTATTCTTCTTATCTTTATTATATTTCTCAATACAGCATTCAGATAATCTAATCCAATATTTTGGTCTACTTATATATCGATTTCTACATTGTAAAAAACATTTAAAGCTTTCAATTGGTTGACTATTATATAAATAACATAACCCCATGTTATAGTATATTTCACTATTATAACATTCTAATAAATTATTATTATTTAAACTCAATATTGCTTTATTATAGAAGAATAAACTCAAACCATATTTCTTATTTAAGAATTGTATCATTCCAATTGAGTTATATACACATTGAGGTGGTAAGTTGATCTTCATACATGACTCGAGGAAGTTAATACATTTAATATAATTACCTTTTAAATAACTCATTTTAGCTTTGGAATAGAGAGTAGTTAATTGATAGATATTACTGTTATTGTTAATAAATGGAAGCCAATGAGTTAATAATGAAGTTGGTTTTGATGTTGTTGAATTGTTATTATTGCTATTATTATTATTTGATTGAATTTCTTTTTCATAGATCTCTATACCATTCTTTAAGAACATTTTGGAGTTTTCATAATCATTATTAAACTCACATAGTTTTGAATTCATTTGGTTTAATCTGAATTGAAATTCTGGTGAAGATGTTATCACTGTGATAGTATTGTTGTTTTTCACTTCTTCTTGAATTTTTCTGAATATTTCATTCAGTTTGTTTGTATAATTGATTTTCTATTATAAAAAAATATATAAAAAATAACAAAATATTTTATACTTCTGATTCAAATAATGAACATTGTGCTTCAGCTAATTCTAATTCGAATAATAACATCAACAATTGTAATTTAATATCAGAAGTACCTGATGCTGTACTGTCTCTATTGTCCAATAAATCATTAACAACTGTTATTCCTGATTGATAGCATTTATCTTGTAATAATGCAACAGCCTGTTGATTATAAGGTAAAGAATATACATAATTGTATTTCATCAGTGGTAATCCAATTTTGAGCAAAACATCGGTGATTGGAGCATCATTCTATTTAACAAACATTAGAATTATATTATACTGATTTTTCTTTTGGTGATATTTCAGCTTCTACTTTGTCAATTACTTCTTTAATTTGATTTACTAGAGTATGATGATCTACTGCCCCATTCATGTAATATTCTGATATTACACGATTATGGAATGCTTCCAACCTTTTATAATTCTCCTATATACAAAATAACACTATATGAGTTTACATTATCACTTTCTAATCTTTTAAAACTATTAAATGCATCAGCGAAAGCATTTTTATTGAATAACTCTGCTGCTTCATTCATATTACCTTTTGATTGTCTGTAATGTGAAAATGATTTAAAATGTTTTATATTCTATTTTGCTCAAACAATAATCAAACATCTATAAAAACAAAAAAAGTAAAATAAAGTTCATTTAACTAATTCAATCTTCCACAAATCCTATAAAACAATAATTCTAGACATTAATACATTTAAATCTTCTTCAAAATTAATACCTCCAAAAATCAAAAACTCATTTTCTCTATAATTACATCCACAATGTCCAAATCTAATATTTGGCAATTCACCAACACATTCAACCGTATTAAACACACATTTACCTTCTTTAATAGTTAATACTTCAACATCATTACATACTTCCATTTTGTCATTTAAACCACCAAATAAACCAGCTAAATGATTGCTAAAGTTATTTATAACATGCGAACACCTTGGATAACTCGTTAAAAACCTTGGTAACCACTCATTCTTCTCAATATTATACAATAATATATCACTTAATAATTCTCCATTTATTGTTCTTCCACCATGTATTAAAAGGTAACTTGTATTATTTTCATCATTTATTATGCACGAAGAATGCATTTCTCTTACTGGAAATGATAATTCATTGGGTTTAAATAAACACTTCCATTCTAATACATTCTCATCTATTTTGCTCAAGTCTAAATTCCATAAATCATTCAATGGACCTTCAGTACCATTTGATCCACCAAATATGAATAATTTGTCTTTAAATAATACAGATGAATGTGAATTTCGAGGATAAGGTGATTGATTAACTGAATCTTCTACTATTCCAGCTTTTACCCACTCTTTTTTATCTAAATTGTATACATATATATCATTGAATGTATTTCCATCTTGAGATAAACCTCCAAATACTATGAGATAATTTTTATATGTATTAATTGAATGACCACTTCTTGGTTTTGGTATCGATGAACTTGGTGTTGAATTCCATTTATTTTCATCTATATTATATTCATTACTCTATGCAAATATTAATATATACCTATATTTGAGTAATTTAAATCATTAAATGCCTTTGCATTTCTATCTGCACCACCAAACTGATATACTATGGAATAATTCTATAATAATATATTCAATATTCAATATACACAAGTAATTGAAGATCCACCCCTATAGCTTGGAGCTGATGATTCTATAATAATAAAGCATTATATAACCACTAATACTATTTAATAAACTGCATTTTACTTTCACATTAGTTGTAGCCATTAAGAAAAACGATGAAACAGAAATGAGTTTATAAATAACTATCCGTTATCAGTTTCTCTATTTTTTTATTTAATTTTTTTGAATAGATAAGCTTTGTAAATTATATTTAAAATGAGTGAAAATGAATGTGTAAAAGTTATAGTTCGAGCTAGACCCATGAACTCAAGAGAGAAAGAAGATAACAGAAAAAATATATTACAAATAAATAATAAAGCTGGTAGCGTAGCTATAGTAAATCCTGCCGAGCCAGATTTTGAACCGAAATCATTCACATTTGATGCTGCTTATGATGATAAAAGTACACAACGTCAGGTTTATGACGAAGTAGCCTATCCGTTAGTAGAGAGTGTGATAAAAGGTTTCAATGGTACAATTTTTGCTTATGGTCAAACAGGCTGTGGTAAAACTCATACAATGGTTGGAAAGTCTGAACCTCCTGAACTGAGAGGAATTATTCCAAATTCCTTTGTACATGTATTTAACACAATCAAAGCAGCTCCTAGTAATGTAAAATATTTAGTTCAAGCTTCTTTTATCGAAATTTACAATGAAGAAGTTCGAGATTTATTAGGAACAAATACGAAAGCAAAACTAGATTTAAAAGAAGATCCTCAAAAAGGTGTATTTGTAAAAGATTTAACATGGAAAATAGTGAAGAATGAAGATGAAATTGATCATGTTATGACAATAGGTAATGCAAATCGTACAGTTGGTTCAACATTGATGAACGCTGAATCTTCTCGAAGTCATTCAATTTTTACAATGGTAATAGAGTGTGAAGAAGAAGATGAAGCAATTACTGGTGATGATGGAAATAGTAACAATGAAAAAAGATCTCACATTCATGCTGGTAAATTGAATTTAGTAGATTTAGCTGGTTCAGAAAGAGCTTCAAAAACTGGAGCTCAAGGTGATAGATTAAAAGAAGGTTGTAAAATCAATTTATCACTATCTGCTCTTGGTAATGTTATTTCTGCATTAGTAGCTGGTAAAGGTAAGCATATTCCTTATAGAGATAGTAAATTAACTCGATTATTACAAGATTCATTAGGTGGAAATACAAAGACAATAATGTGTGCTGCTTTAGGTCCAGCTGATTATAATTATGAAGAAACATTGAGTACGTTGAGATATGCGAATAGAGCGAAGAATATAAAGAATAAACCAACAATCAATGAAGATCCAAAAGATGCATTATTGAGACAATATAAAGATGAAATTGAAAGATTGACGAAGTTATTAGAAGCTCAAAATAATGGAATTCCTTTAGATCAATTAATGAATAATGGTAATAATCAACCTCAAGTGATAATAAAAGAAGTAATTAAAGAAGTGGTAAAAGAAGTTCCAATTGAAAGAATAAAAGAAATCGTAAGAGAAGTTGAAGTTCCAATAGAAAGTGATAATTCAAGTAACAGTAGTAACACTTCCAATAATAATGGACTATTAGAAGTAGAATCAACCAGTGTAAAATGTCGTAGAATCTCAAAGAAGATTTGTAGAGGAGAAAGAAGTTTTAGTGATAGTGAAGATGATATATCAATATCTAATAGAAATAACAATAACAATTCACAACAACATCATAATAGACATACTCCTTCTCATCATCATCATCAACAACAACAACATGAAAGAAGAAAATCTGATTTAGCGATATCTCCAATCAAAGGATTAATGAAAAGTAAAATAATTGAAGAAGATGATGATGAAGAAGAAAATCCTCGATCAGCTCGACCTGATTTGATTCCTTTTAATAATAATAATGTAAATGTAAATAATGATGAAATCTATGATCCATTTGAAGATACATTTGATAAATCAACAAGCTATAATACTCCTCGAAAGAGTAATATATTACGAAATAACGAAAAACGATTAATTGTGAATGAAATTGGTAAAGTGAATGAAATAGTAAAAGAAGAAGAAGTAATCGTAGAAAAAAGTGAAAAAGAAAAAGCGTTAGAAGAATATAATAATGCAATATTGAGACAACGAGATAAATTAGGTGAAGAATTAAATAAACAAAAAGAAGATTTTGAAAAAGCAGAAAGAGCAAAAATAGAATTAGAAAAACAATTAGAATTATTAAAGAAGCAATTACAATCGAATATAATTGAAAATGAAAATGTAGAAAGTGTTGAAGTAAAAATAGCTAGAGATAAGTTAGCTAAAAGGCGAAAAGAACAAGAAAAACTGTTGGAAGAGAAGAAAAAAGAAAAAATGAAACTAATTGAGAAAGAAAACAATAATACAAAAGAGAATGAGAATGCAGAGGAAATAAAAGAATTAAAAGACGAAATAAAACGATTAAAAAGACAATTAAAAGCTTCCAATCAAGATATTGAAGATCGAGAAGAAGAATTTGAGATGGAAAGACAAGATTTATTAGAAACAATTCGAGAATTAAGTCGAGAATCATTATTATATAATAAAATAATCTTAAATTTCATCAGTCGAAATGAATTAGGAAATGTATGGAGTAAAAGTAAATATGATGAAGAAAATGAAGATTGGATAATTCCTCCAATAATTCCCAAAAGTAATTGGAGAAATGTAGTTCCATTACCTGATATAAATATGAAAATAATTAAAACTAAAGAAAAGAAACGCCATAATAATTATAATAATAATAATTTTACTCCTCATTTACCTCATCCTCCAATTAATAATAATAATAATAAAGTCGTTAATAATCTGCGGTATAATGAAGTAAGTAATGAAAGTAGAAGTAGACCTATAAGTCGAAGAATAATTGATAAAAGTGTAAATAATAATAATAATAATCGGCCAAATACATATGAAAGTGAGAATATGAAGAGTTTAAGTTATTCTCCATTAGATATAGAATCTATGAATAATAATAATCTAAAAACGAATTTACCATTAATCAATAATAGAACTAAAAAGAATGAAAATGAAATGAATGAAAATGAAAATGAAAATGAAAATAATAAAACTACTCCAAATAATGAATTTAGTTTACCTTCATTTAAGAAGAATAAAGCAAAGAAGAAGAAAAATGATGTGATGAATAATGTGGTAAATGAAAATGATTTTGATGATAAAAAGTTGATGAATTTAATGAATAATAAAAATGAAAATGAAAATAGTGTTGAGGATAGTTTTGGATTATATGATTTTTGATAATTATAGAAATAATAATAATATGATTATTTATAAGTCTTGTTTTTATTATTATTTTAAGTTACTTCTCTTCTTCTGAAATTCCATTCCATTTTATTTTATCAACTGAAGAAAATGTTTCTAAAAATGATATTAAATCTATTTTATTTATATTTTCCTTGACTGTTATAGATAATTTATATAAATCTTCAAATACTTCTTTGTTTTCTTTCATTAATCTCAATCCTTCTTCATTTAATTCATTTCCTGATATATTCATATTTTCTAATGGTTTATAATCTTTTAATCTTTCTATTAACATTTTTAATCCATTTTCACTCATTCCACTATCTATTAAAATCATAAATATTATGAAATATAGTTATAGAATACTTGATAAATTCAATAAATCATCATAAACAAATTTATCTAAATATTGACATATAATATTCACTCCTTCATCTCCAATTGGATTATCATGTATTGAAATGAACTTTACATTATTTCGTAAAGAACTGGTTAATTCTTTTAATCCTTTAGAATCAATTACATTATTTGATAAATCAAGTTTATAATAATCTATTTGTTTTATTAATGAAATATGAGAATTATTGATATTCATATCTATTTCATTAGAAATACAAATTTCATACTAGAATAATCATAAATACTATTACATTTTTTCTTTTTTATACAATAATCTATATAATATCCCAATTCTTCATTTGTCCATGATGAAGAATTCATTTGCACAAATGGAATTTTACTATTCTTAAGTGACTTTGAGCATATTAATCTTAATTCATAATAACTAATTATTATATTATTTTTGTTTAGATTAATTCTATCAATTCCCCTAATATATTCTATTCCATCAGTTAATAATTTTAAACTCTCTTCGTCTATTGAAATACTAGTCAAGTCTACTACATATCCAAATTCTAACTTATTTAAATAGTTTACTAGCATTTTAAATCCATTATTGCCAATGGGATTATCTAATATTATATAAAACTAAATATACTAAAAATGATGAACTTTTTAATAAAACTGTTCTTTGATATATAATTCATTAAACATTCTATTCCATCTGAATTGATATGATTATCACTTATATTAAGTTCTTTTATCCTTCCTCGAACTTTATTCAAACCATCTAACAAATATTTTAATCCAATTGAAGAAAAGACCATTTCTATTACATATTATACACTTTTATTTATACTTGAACAATTTACTATATAAAACTCTTTTAACAGCTGTAAATGAGGAGATAGTATTTTCATTCCTTCATCTCCTATTTCATTACCATCAATGTACAGTTGATGAAGTTGAAAAAAAGAAGATAAATTGTTAATCAGTATTTCTACACTTGTATATGTTAGTTTATTATCTATATGATAGAAAAATATCAAATTAGACTACTCAAATCTAACACTTTAATTCCTATTATTTTATATAATCCAACAGAAATGAATTGTTTAAAATAATTATCATCAATTTCAGAATTACTGAGATTCATTCTGCTAAAATCATCAGTATAATATCTTCTTTCTTTAAGAATATCTTTATCAATCAGTAACTCCTTACATCCTCTATCAAAATCAAATATGATTCTTGAAATAGAAAATTTGGAGAATAATGCTTTTAATCCTTTTGAATGAATGTTTTTGTTTCCTTTAATACATATTGAATTAATATTTGAATATTTGAATATTGCTGATGATAATAATATCATTGATTGATCATTTAAATTCATTCCACTAAGATACAATTCATTCTTTTTGTTAATTAATATATATAAATACGGAAGTAAGAATCTAAATCCCTTTGAACCAATTAGGTTATCTATATCATTAAATTCTAGAAGAATAACATATACGTTGAAGATTTACATATTTCTATTTCATAAATGGAATTGATTCAACAAATGATTTAATAAAATGAGAAGTAATTTCACATCCAGATAAATCTAAATATTGCAGATTAGTCAATTGAGTAAAATATGATCCAAATAATGATTGAAGATGGATTGGAAATTTAATGTCATCTAAACAAATATATGATTAGAATTATACCAAAATCTGATTTTCATTGGAATTGATTTAAATACTCTAAAGAAATATCCAATTCCTTCATCACATAGACAAATACATCTCCAGTCAATTTTGATTATTTTTTTATTATTCTCATCACAATCAATATTAACTATCATTTATTGGTTTGAAATCTCAGTTTATCTTTTATTGATTCATCTTCTTTGTATAATTTCATCATTAATAGTACTGCTAATGTTCTCTCATTAGGTTTATTATTGTAGGATTCTATCAATACATCTCGATCATCAATATTAATTATTTCTTCTTCAAGTGGAATTACTGGAAGTTGTGCTTCATTTAATTCTATTATATAATATCATAATAACCATATTATATACTTTTCAATTCATCGTTTATTTCATCCACTGATATTCGATCTTCCTTTTCTTTCTGAATTATTCCTCTTAAAAACGAGTTTAATTCTTCTCCATATTCACATTCTAATGGAATATATTTCACATTTTCGATATTCTTCATTGTTTCGGACATGTTTGAACCAAGAAAAGGATATTTAACACTCTTTATATAATAAAACACTATGCCAAAATTCCAAATATCACTACAAATATCCAATTCTTTTCCTAATAATTCATCAATACAAACAAAACATATATCATTTCTTTTATTATCAGTTTTTATTCCTTCTCTTCCTATAAATAACAAATTATTACAATAATCGTTTATTATAACTTCATTTTCATCATTTAAAAAGATATTGGATGGTTTTATATTCCATTCATAACTTTGAATGAATCTATTTCTTCAAAATAACTCACAGGTTCAATAACATCTAAGTGAGTTTCATATTCTCTCATAATTCGACATAAACAATATTCATCTCTTTCAATCACTTTGCACTTCATCAATCCATTTATATTCAAACTATTCAAATTATTCATTGTATTTACCTCTTTATCAACTACTTTTGGATCTAATTCACTTACATCCAATATCTTTAATAATTCAGGAGAATTATTATTCACTTCTCTTATTCTTAACAATTTGTTTTTGTATAAACAATCACTCACCAACTAAACAAACAAATAAATAAAATCAACAAAAATACTTCATATTTGTGATCATTCAACCAAGATAATAGTAGAAACATCAATTTTAATCACCAAACACAAACCTATTAACTACAGGGTGTATAAAACAGTGTAACTGATTGAAAGATTTCAAGCTTTTATAATAAGCTTGAAAATTTTCAAGACTTTTCTTACTTATTAAAATTGAAATGATGATTAAAATTCAAAGATATAGATAAAATTATGAATTCAATACCATTAATTATTAAAATAATGATTATTAATTCATTTTGTTTAATTCTTCTAATAATTTATTGATTTCTTCTATCTCTTCATCATCATTTCTTTGACTATCTACATATTTGAGTGATTCTTCTAAATATTCTTTACTCTTTTCTTTTTCTTTCTATTTATATCATATATCAATTATCAAATAATACAATTTGAAGATAATATTTTCCCATTACTTTATTATACCAATATTTTGTATTATCATTACATAATTCTTCTTTTACTTCATTCAAATATGAAATTGTCTTTTCTTTATTTCCTAATTCTAAATAACATTCTGCTATATATGCTATTACTAGATTTTTATCTTTCTCATTTTCTGAATAATCTAATGCAGTATTATAATATTTCAATGCTTCTTTATATTCTTTCTATTTATTATTACAATGATGAATATACTAAATTAAAATAACATTCTGCTATATATGTTATTACTAGATATTTATCTTTCTCATTTTCTGAATAATCTAATGCAGTATTATAATATTTCAATGCTTCTTCATATTCTTTCTATTTATTATTACAATGATTAACATACTGAATAGTAATAACAATAACCTAAAAATCTGTTATTATATTCTTTTTCTTCATCTTTTGATGAATATTCTAATGCAATTTTATAATATATAATTGCTTCCATATAACGATGCTAATGAATAATTATTATATATATACTAAATCATTATAACAATTTCCAATCATTCTATTATTATATTCTTTATCTTCATTTGATGATGAATATTCTAATGCTGTTTTAAAATATGGAAGTGCTGATTCATATTCTTTCTATTTATTATTACAATAATAAATATACTAAATCATAATAACAATTTCCAATCATTCTATTATTATATTCTTTATCTTCATTTGATGTAGAATATTCTAAGGCACTTTCAAAGTAAGGAATTGCTTCTCTATATTCTTTCTATTTATTATTACAATAATAAATATACTAAATCATAATAACAATTTCCAATCTTTCTGTTATTCCATTCTTTTTTCTTCATTTGTTGATGAATATTCTAAGGCAATTTTAAAGTAAGGAATTGATTTTTGATATTCTTTCTATTTATTATTACAATAATAAATATACTAAATCATAATAACAATTTCCAATCATTCTATTATTATATTCTTTATCTTCATTTGATGTAGAATATTCTAAGGCACTTTCAAAGTAAGGAATTGATTTTTGATATTCTTTCTATTTATTATTACAATAATAAATATACTAAATCATAATAACAATTTCCAATCATTCTATTATTATATTCTTTATCTTCATTTGATGTAGAATATTCTAAGGCACTTTCAAAGTAAGGAATTGCTTCTCTATATTCTTTCTATTTATTATTACAATAATAAATATACTAAATAGTAATAACATTTGCCTATCATCCTATTATTCCATTCTTTTTCTTCATTTGATGTAGAATATTCTAAGACACTTTCAAAGTAAGGAATTGCTTCCACATAACGATTCTAATGAACAATTATTATATATATACTATTTTATAATAACAGTCTCCTATATTATGATTATTTATTTCTTTTTCTTCATTTAACGTAGAAAATAGTAAAGCTTTTTTACAATATTGAATTGATTTTTGATATTCTTTCTATTTATTATTACAATAATAAATACTAATTCAAAATAACAACATTCTAAACCATTATAACAAGTAATTTTATGATAATTTGTTAAAGCATATTCTAATCCATTTTCGTAATATGGAATTGCTTCTCTGTATTCTTTCTATTTATTTCATAATATATAACAATATACATTTTCAAAATAATAATCTCCTATTATCTCATTCATTTTATAGTTTTCTTTTTGTGAAATGTTTTCTCTCATTTCTACCATCATTTCATTCGCTTTTTCTTTTTCTTTATTCTTCAATAATTCAATAATAACATTAACTCTAATTCTGAATATTAATTCTTCTATTGTCATTCGATTATCTTTATTCACTGTTAATAATCTACATAACATATTATTGTATCTTTCGTTTAGTTTATCATTATTTTCATATTTAAATTCTGTTATGGATTTTATTAAATCATAAATCGAATTGGTTTTAAATGGAATTTCTTTTCTTAATAATCTATAATAGATTATTCCTATATTCCATATATCACTTGCAACATTCATTTCTTCATCTTTCAATATTTCTGGACTTAAATATATTATCTCATCTACATCTCTTTTTATATCATTTAATCTGTCTTTCAATAACAAATATTTTAAATTATCAACTATTATTATATCTCCTTCTTCATCCAACAACATATTATTCAGCTTAATATTGTTATATATCATACCATTTTCTTCCAATGTCTTTATCGCTTTTATCAATTTTAACATTATCTCATTGATTTCTATCTCTTTTAACTCTTTCTTAAACATTAACTCTTTTAAGTTACTCTCATATTTCTTCATTATCAATATCACATATTTTTCGGTAATTATGTATTTATCATATATCAATACATTGTTCACTCTCAAATTACTCGATTTCTCTAGTGATTCAACAAAACGATCCAAACACCTCAAATTCATTTTATCTCTGTTATATATCTTCACACATTTTATATCATTACTATTCTTTTCTTTAACTTCCAACAAAACACTTAAATCACTCTTCTTTATCACTCTTATCAACTATTTCATATTAAACAGCAGTAAATATACAGAATATTCATCACTTATACTTTCAAATTCTTCCATTCTTAAGAAATTTTAATCTCAAAATCAATCAAGCCAAATATTTTTTTAATGTTTTTTTTATGTAAATACTTCGTATTTACATAAACTGTGAAAATTACTATTAAAAATTATGATCAATTAAGATGATTCACAAGTGTGCAGAGTCAATAATGTCTGATTAAATTATAGAAATGCAAATGTAACATCTCCTGTATTTTAATAATGACAGTGATTTTAACTGGAATAATCGAGAAAGTAAAGAATTGGTAGTAAATAAAAACAAATCTCAGTAATCAATGCATGTTCCATATAAGTATTCGAAATTAACTATAATATTACAAGAGAGTCTAAGCGGTGATGGTAAAGTATTGATGTTGATGATATTAATATAATAATGGTGAGAGTATGTCTTCTTTATAATGTTACAAGTGATATTATTATGAAATATAAATATAAATATAATGATATTTTATATAAACTATTAGTTGTAAAAGTCGATAATCGTATATCAATTTATGAATTAATAAAATCAATAAATAGTATATAATTTTATGTGTTTAATAATGATAGACATTGCGTTTGATATGAAGATGGATGAAATAGAAGAGGTATTGGAAAAGGAAGAAGTATTAAAAGTAAAAGAAATGATATGTGAAGTGAAAGAGAATAATTGTTTAGAAGAAAACTATAATTATTCTGTTATATCATCATCTTCAATTCTCAGAATGTGATAATGATAAATATAGTGAATTGATGCATAATGCACAAAATCATTTAGTTATAGAAACATATGATGATTTAAAAAGCTTTAATCATAGAGTGATGGGAAAATACTATCTTAAAATTGTATTTAATTTAGTGTTATGTTATAAATAAAAAGAAAAAGAAAAAAGTAAAGAAACGTAACCTCTAGCCCTTCAATATTACTAATCAACACTTTGTTTTCCAAAATAGTTACGTTGGCCTAATATCGTATAGTCGTGTTTAGGTTCCTGTACTGGAAACACTTTTTATTTTTATATTATTTTAAAAGCTTATAACAATAGCAGACATTGGGATAAAAGTTTTAAATAGAAAAGGAATACCTACTTATGCATTTACCTGCTTAAAATTTATTTTGAAAAAACAGGCTTGAATAGATTTTTTATTTTTTCGTTTTTAAGTGTCTTAACATCTAAATATGTGTGATTTAATTGCTTAAACTAATGTATTTTTAACTCTAGTAGTGATTGAAGCAAAAAAATTAAAAATAAAATTATAAATGTTTTCAATATGTTGGAATTAAGGTCAAAAAAATATATATCGCAGATGTAGCTTATATGACAAAGTAAGATTATATTTGCATATAACTCGCCATCAAACCACACACTATTATTTTAGAATTGAAAAAAGTCTTCTTAACGCTCAACGGAGCATTTAGCTCAACGGCTCACAGCAATAACTGATGTGTAACAGATGCGTAACTAACGTTGTAACCGTTGCAGAAACCAAATGTTATTTGTTGTACGCCGTTGGGAGATAAAAGGGTTTTATTAAAAACTAATTCGACAGTAGAGGGTTTGGTAGTGAGTTATAATCAAATATATACTTACTTTGGCACATAAGCAACATCTGTGATATATTTTTTTTTAAGCTTCCGCCTTGTATTTATGAAACGCATTTTACTTCATTCAATATTTTTTTGTTTCAATCGTTACTACAGACAAAAATACATCAGCTGAGATGAATAAGATATGAAAAATTGATGTTAAGGCAATTAAAAATGGAAAAATAAAAATCGAGTTCAAGCCTCTTTCAAGCCTACTTTTTCAATTTCAATATTATGTATAAAGAAATTAAAATTATTATATTCTATTCATCTAAAAACTTTAATTTCGTTTTCTGCTATTGCTATTGACGTTTAATATGAAGTATAAATATACAATGTTGGATATATAACTGATTAACCAGAACTATACGATATACAGCCAACGTAACTTTTTTGAAAAACTAAGTGTATATCTGTAATATTTAGGGGCTCATGGTTACGTATATAACTTCAACGTAATCTAAAACCCTTTTATCTCCCAACGGCGTACAACATTATTGAATAAATTATTATCATCATCACCCCATTCAAACATTTCATCTCCTGTTAATGTTTTTAGATCAATGCAAAGATAGTTCATCATACAGAATAAAAATATTAGATTATATATAACATACGATTGATTTTGGTGTTCTGGGTCATATCTAAATATTTATTAATTAAAGTATATCTTCTAAAAGAATTAAGCCAGCCATTAAAAGATCCATAATTTACATAATTAATTAGCATTATTGGGATGAAAAAATAATAGGAGTAAATGGCAAACTGTGCTATTTCCTAACTAATACTCACTATCATTTGATCATCTTTAAACATGCCATTATAATAACTGATTATGTTTCAAAATAATTAGTTCTTTCATATTGTGAAATGGAAAGAGACATTAATTTATGACATTTATGTAAAGATAGATATATAATGGTTAGTTTATATCTGATTATGTATATTACTATATTTTACTATAAAAAACAATTTGATATTAATTAAACAAAATAAAAAAAATTAAAACTTAACAAAAGTCTACTCAACTTCAAAATTAACAATAACAACAAAAACTCTTTTACTACATTATTAAACACCATTTATCATCATCATCTTCTTCTTCATCACCTTCCACCATTCGACGATATCTTTCAGCTTCAGCTTTATTCTTTGGACCACCTTCACCTAACTCTAACATTTTACTATAAGCAATTGCACTATCTTCAACTCCTTCATCTGCTGCTTCTTGAAATAATTTTCGACTTTTCTCTAAATCAATTACTCCATCAATTTTACCTGCTTTATACATTAAACCTAATAAATATTTAGCTTGACTATTTCCACAATTCATTGCTTTTATATACATTTCTTTCGCTTCATTTAGATTTATACAACCTCCTATTCCTTCTTCTAACATCACTCCATATACATAATATGCTTCATTACATTCACCATTCACAGCATCTTTCATCAAAGCACGAGCTCGAATTAAATTACTTTCTTCTTTACTATTCATTAATAATAATCCATAATTATATTTTGCTAAACAATGGCCTAAATTACAAGCTTGTTCATAACATTCTTTTGTTGCATCACTCTTTGGATTAACTCGACTATAGATTAAAGCAGCATAAAATAAAGCATCAGCATCACCATTTTCACCAGCTTTCTCATAATATTCTAAAGCTTCCATTGTATCAGCATCTCCTCCTCGACCTTCCTCTAACATTTTGCCATAACTCTCCATTGCTTTTACATGACCTCGATCAGCGGCAAATTTATAATAAGTTCGTGCTAATACTTCATCTTTATTACCTCCTTCACCATGTTCTAATAAATAGGCATAATAATAACTTCCATTTAAATCACCTCCTCGATGTGCCATCTCAAAACATTTTCGAGCAGTTATTACATCAATATCTCCACCTATTCCGCTGTAACACATTATTCCATATTTATAACAAGCAAATGGATTGTATAAATCACACATGTTTTTATATAATTCTCGAGCTAATTCTTCATTTAGAAATACTGCATCATTCTCATAGAAATTGGCTAAAGCATATTTACATTGACTATCACCTAATGAACTTCCACTTTCCCATAATTTTATCGCTTTTTCTTTATTCATTTCACCTCCTTCACCTTTATTATACATATTTCCCAAACAATAAAAAGCTTCAGGATTTTCTTTCTCACAAGACAATTCAAAATAATATCGAGCTTTCTCTAAATCTATACCACCACCTTCACCTCGAAAATACATTAATGCTAAATTAAATTGAGCTTGATCTATACCTTTTTCAGCTGCTCGACTAAAATACATTCGAGCTAATTCATAGTTTTGTTCTTCTAAATCACCATTATAGAATAATAATCCATATTCTAATGAAGCATCTCCATTTCCTAAATCACTTGCAGCTAATAACAACTTCTTACCTTCATCAATTCGATTATAAGATGGACTTCGAATAAATAATAATCCTAATTCATACATGGCTTCTACATTCTTATATTCAATTGCTTTTGTTAGAAAACTAATCGCTTCATCTTTATGAGCATCTGTTCCATATCCATATCGAATCAAAGCATGGCCATAAATATAAAAACTATTTGGATTATTTGTATCAGTTGCTTGTTTTAAATAATCAAATCCTTTCTTTAAATTCTCGATACTATTGCTGTTATTTACTTGTTGATTATTGCTACTATTGCTCATTATTGCTACATTATTATTATTAGAATTATTATTGGAATTTTGACTGGTATGAAGTGGAGATTGATTTTGATTGGTTGTAGCATTGGGAGATGAATGTCGACATAAATGTAATCCATAATCAAGTAAAGCTTCATAATATTTCAAATTTGCAGATTTTCGAATATTATCCCAACCACCTTCTTTATCTACTTCACATCCTAATCCATTTATCATCATTTTACCTAAATTGTATAATGCTTCACTATTACCTTCTGCAGAACATTTTATATATTCTAATAATGAATTGTGCAAGTCTTTTTCACCTCCTAAACCTTCTCGAAGAAAATAACTGTATTTTAAACGACATTGTAAGTCTTTTAATTCTTTACCTTCTTTGTATAACTCTCGAGCTTTTACCAAATCTTTTTCTTTTGTTCCTTTGCCTTCTTCATACATCAAACCACTGTAGTAATAAGCATGGATATTGTTTAATTTTCGAGCTTTTTCGAAATATTCATATGCTATTTTACATGATTCTTCATTATCTTCTTTATAGTATAAAATACCTAAATTCACTAGAGAATCACTATCTCCTAACTCACTTGCTCTCTGGTAAAATTGCTTACTTCTTTCTGTGTCACTACGGCATCCAAAACCACTTTCATGCATCAAACCTAAATAAAACAGAGATCTAGGGTGATTATTTTCTGCCGCTTTGGAAAAATATTGATATGCCAATAAACCATCTTTTTTAATTAATTTACCTTCATACAATAGCACGCCATAGTTAAATTGAGCTTCAGTGTCACCAGCGTTTGCTTTCTCGATTATTTCTTTCACGTCTGCATTACTTTCATTCATTTCTGTATTTTGATCAAAATATAATTACAAGTTAAAGATTATTTGTTACACAACTGATTGTTTTGAAACAAATCGAGCCTCAAATAATTCGATCTATTTCTGGATTTAATACCGTTTCAGTCTCTAAAAATTAAAATGCGTTTTTTGCATCATATAGTTAATTTAAATTATAATTTAATCAATATATTGTATAATAAGCATGATATAAAACTATTGGAAATGTTTAAGGATGATAATGTTGGTTATATAGGCAAATGCTTTTCTAATAGTGCAATACCATTTTATTATAATGAGTGCTATAATTTAATCAATTTTTTATCAAATAAACTGCTTTATATTTTTGAAGATCAAAAAGTATGATATCTTTCATATAAAAGATGTATAGAAGATGTCAATGGATTTATATCATGAAATTTTAGATAATAAATTAATTGTGAGTATTTTGAATATAAATAAATTGGAAATAATAAATTTACTTCATAATTTTGAAGATAAAGATAATTTAGAGGAATATTCAACAAAATTATACGAAGAAATATTACTGGAAATGGAAGATCATTTTATATATAAATTTAATTATAATTTAATCAAACAAAAAGAGTTAAAAGCAACAGGATTATATTATGACAATTATCATACTTTGAATGGAAATGCAATTTACAAAATAAAAAAAGGAAATAAAAATTATCACAAAAAGAAAGATATAAGAATATTAAACTATTATAATGGTATATGTTGTTTATTGTTTATTATATTTAAATAGGTGTATTGGAAGATAATGGAGTGGAATTTATATGTGATTTTATAATGAATTATAGTGATGTGAAAATATTATGTTTATCGTGGAATGCAATAAGTGATGTTGGCTTCAGTTATTTATGTAATAATTTTAAAGAAATTCCTTGTTTAGAAAGGCTAAATATGTTTTGTAATCGAATAACGGATGAAGGAGTAGAGTGTTTTTGTGATAATTTGCATTTTATTTCTAAACTTGTTATTTTAGATTTAGGTGGTATATTATATTAAATATATTTATTAATTTCTGAATAGCCAATGACATAACAGATGATGGAGCATATTTATTAGCTGATAATATATATAAAGTGCCAAATCTATCAAGATGTTATCTTCAATGTATTGTTCTTTTAATTTAGTGTTATTAGATAATGAATTATATCATACTGCTATGATAAGATGGACAATATGGATGAAACATCCAAATAAGAAATTAATTGTTAATACTCATACATTAAATCATGATAATGTGTATAAGCATTTGTATCAAATAAATATGTAATATAGTATAATAAAATTTGATAATTTTACATTTTTTCCCTTCAAATACTACACACATTATATGAAAGAAAAAAAGCAATATATCATATATATTTAATAATCTATTTTATTTATTTAAAGCTAAAGAACGACTGAGCAAGACTCAACAAAGATTTCTGAGGTTTGGATTGACTTGTGCTGGTAGGAGTTATAATTTCAGCTGCTCTAGCTTCTTGTATCTGTAACAACAAAGGAGATATAAAAGTAGGTGTAAAATTGCTCTCTCCAATTGGAATAGATAAACTTGTCAAATTAATAATTTTTCTATAATCATTACTTTTCATAAACTTCTTATATGGTCCTTTCTCTATTCTATTGTATATATCATGTTGTAATTGATCATAAAGTGTAGTAGAAGGTGGTGAAAGATTGGTATTGGATTGATATTCTTCTGGTTTTGGTGCTTTTCCTAATTCTTCGAGAATTGAAGATCTCATTGAATCGTTGATGTATAATTCATATTTGGCTTTTTCCTATAAATACAAAAAATAGATTTAATATATATATATATATACTGGATTTAAATATAAATCATATAATTTCTGTGCTAATTTCCATTTCTATAATAAAAAAATAACGAAATATATATATATATATACTTTTTCATTTGTAAATTCAATCTGTTCACAAGCTTCTTTATAGCTTTCAACATCCAACCAAAAATATAAATTCTCTTCACAATGATCACTTCTCATATATCTGGCTAAATATTCTAATGTTGCATCATGTTTTAATACACCTTTCAAACTTCCACTTACTGTCTGCACAGCGATTTGATCTTTCTGAGATAATTCATATTCATCATCTGCTATCATATTTTCAGCTACAATTAAAAATTCATTTTCTTCAGCTTGAGTGGATTGGATTTTTAATTTATTCACCCAAATACTCATTATTTCAGGTGTATTCGCTCTTAAAATATAATCTCTTTCATTTGTTTCAATAACAAAACAACAAGGAAGTTCGACTTGATTACAGACTTTTATATTCATTTTAGATAATGGAATTGCTTTTACATGTCTTGGACAGTCTTCTGATTGACAGTATAATAAACAATCTTCTTCCAATACAAACCATCTTTGTTTCCAGATATCTGCATTCTTTGATTTTTTGCTTAATTTACTACTAAATATTCCATTACCTAATGGTGTTGCTAATGTATAATGTTGTGATGCTGATAAACCGAATTCATCACCTTCAAAATTAAGTGGAGTTGTACTGTCGTTGAATACTAACTTGACTGGGAATCTATCATTCTCATTCAAACCAAGATTTTCTGGATCTCTTGCATGTTCAATTAATGAATAGACTACTTCATCAGGTTTTAAGATTGTCACTTTACAGCCACCTGCTGTTTTAACCGTAACCATAACTAAATAACAACTATCTGCTGTATTTGGATCTATTTGTTCTTTATCTATCATCATTTGTTTAATCTATTGAATTAAAATACAATATAGAAATACTTCTTGAGTGGTACTCTGTTTTGTGAATTGAATAGTTCTATAAGTGTTATCTTTGAGATAGATCTTCTCTATCACTCTCGCAACATTCTATAAGTGTATAAATAGACTATTATACTGGTGTATTTACTTCAGGTTCCATAAAAAGATTTTTTAAATCAAGCTGTTTTAGAAAAAAGCTTGAAAAATAGAATTTTTAAAAAGAAGGAGAATGGACTCTGTATAATTATTGTCGTTATATAATGCATATATTATTAGTGGGAACAATTGCAAAAGGAAGCAAGATCAATAGAAAACTCGTTACAGGTATATTTTCTTCATTTTTACCTATAAGGTCAAATTACAATCATACAGTGAACTTTCATTGACTCTAAATAATACTGAAACTAAAGATGATCTTGGTATGTTGACGTTTCATATGTTTCTTAATAGAAGCTGGTTTGGGAGATCCTTATCAACAATCAGTTGAAATAGAAAAATTAATAACTGGAGTATATAATATTGCTATAGGTTTTATTGTATAGTTAACAGCTGTTACTTCAAGAATGTCAGATAGTGTTCAACTCCTCCCAACTCCCTCAAAACAAGCTGCATTAGAAAGATATCGTGAATTACTAAAAGATTGTAAGAAACAATACAATAAATTAAAAGAAAACATTAATAAAAGGATGAATACTCTAAATCTAATGAGTGGACATAGAATGGCAGGCGATGGAGATGATTCTACAGATTATTTACTTCAAGAACGTAGTGCTGCTAGAAATGTAAATAGTATGATGGATTTAACTATGCAACAAGCTGAAGATACGAAATCTGCATTAATAGATCAAAGAAGGACATTATTAAAGACAGATAGTCGTATGTCTAATATATTAGGTAGATTTCCTGTAATTAATTCACTTGTAAATGAGGTAAAACAGAAAAGAGCAAGAGATAAGTATGTTTTATGTTATTATATATATATATATATAGTATATGTGTAGCAATTGTTATTGGATTACTGATATGTTTTGTTATTTGGTATATATTCCATTAAACTATGGTTTTAATTAACAAAATATAATATCATTTTTCTTGAATTTTATTAATATTTCATTTGTTTGTTCTTGCATTCAATGCAATAATAGTAAAATATAACATATAGATCAGTGTTGTATAATGTTTTTCAAAATTACACTGACAGACAGTGACCTTTTATGTTTTATAAACCTATATATTTCATTCTATAAAAAACCGAATAAAGCAAAGGTTGATGAGTTTTTAGTATACTTGCAATTTGATTTTAGAATGATAAGAATGTATTTTATTGCATTTTTATATTTACACACTTACAATCATTTAGAGCAAATAATTGTGATAAGAGTACTATCTATGCTACTTAATTAAACTTCTGATAATGTTAGACACATTAGTCAAATATGTCTATGTCAAATTATATTGAATAATAAAAGAAAATATCAATTAATATTTGATAAGAAGTGAAAATAGAAGAGGAAAATGATAATTGATATTAGCTTTAATTTTAGAGAAATTAGAAGAATATATGTAATAAAAACCATAATGAATAACGACTTATTGCGCAGAAGTAAATATAAGAATAAAACAGAAATAGATTTAGAAATTATATCATTACTATTTTATATGACAATACTAACTCAAAATATAAAAGCAAAATATAAGGACGAAGTAGAATCCTGTATTTTATAGTAATTTATATGTTTGACCAACAGAAGGTCAAGACCAAACCGATAGTTTCAGCCAGACCTCCCTACTCAAACCGATTTATACAACCCTGAATTATTCTACATTGCTAAACTCAGTTAAAAACTCTTTTTTTTTCTTCTTCTATCCCATCTAATGTTATTACTTCTATGAATGTAAATGTTTCTAAAAATGATTTTAATTCTGATTTATCTATATCTTCTTTTAATGTTATTGATAATTCTTCTAAATCTTCAAATACTTCTTTGTTTTCTTTCATTAATCTCAATTCTCTTTCATCTAATTCATTTCCTGATAAATTTATATTTGTCAATGGTTTATTATCTTTTAATCTTTCTATTAACATCATCAATCCTTTTTCACTCATCCCAATTTCTATATAGAATAGAATAGAATACAGAATTTTAAATACTTGAGATGTTTAATGATGAATCTATGAGGAATTTATCTAAATATTTACATATTATCTCTATTCCTTCATCTCCAATTTCATTATTATGAATTGAGATATATTCAACATCTTTTGGAAAAGAATCTGTTAATTCTTTTAATCCATTACAACTAATCTTGTTATTGGATATATCAAGTATTTCATAATCAATCTGTTTTATTAATGAAATATGAGAATCATTCAGATTTAAATCTATTTCATTATAAACACAGATAATATACTCGAAAAATCATAACATTTTTCATAACTTCTTCTTTTCTTTTTAATACAATAATTCAAATAATATTCACATTCTTCTTTTCTCCATGTTTTATTATTCATTTGAATAAATGGATATTCTTCTTTTTCTAATGTTTTGGAACAAATTGATTTTAATCCATTCATTCTGATATTATTTCCACTTAAGTTTATTGCGCGGAAATTAGAAATTGAATCTATCTTATCAGCTAATAATATCACACTTTCATCATCTATTGAGATATTACTGAAATTCATTCCATCCCACTTATTGATAACATTCAAATTGTTTATTAATAGTTTAAATCCAGCATTATCAATTGGATTATCTATTAAACAAATTAAAAACTACCATAAATATACCATGAATATTCAATCTATTAATATTATCATTCTCTTTCATATAATTCATCAAATATTCTATTCCATCTAAATCTATATTATTATCACTTATATCCAATCTGATCTTTTGATGAATATTCTTTAAACCATCTAATAAATACTTCAATCCAATTGAAGATAATCCCATTTCTATTGAATATTAAAAGATAGTATTTATACTTGAACAATCTATTCTATCATCCAATTCTTTTAATAGACTCAAATGTGGAGATAATATTTTCATTCCTTCATCTCCTATTTCATTTTCATTTAATTTGAGATATTTAAGGTTTGGAAATGTAGATAAATTGTCAATCAATATTTCTATACTTTTATATGTTAGTTTATTATCTATATAATAATAATAATATCAAATTATACAACTCAAATCTAATCTCTTTATTTCTTTCAATTCATTTGATCTTAATGAAATGAATCTTTTGATAATATCATCATCTATTTCTAAATTACTCAGATTTAATCTATTGTATTGGTTTAAATATTTGTCTAATTCAGGAATGTCTTTATCAATCAGTAATTCTTTACTTCTATTAAAATCAAATTCTATTTTTGAGATTGGAAATTTGGAGAAAAAGGTTTTTAATCCCTTTGAATGAATGTTTTGGTTTTTTCTAATATTGATGTTCTTAAGATTTGGATATTTATATAATTCTGATGATAATAACATCATACATTCATCATCTAAATTCATTCGTTCAAGATCTAATTCATTATCTTTGTTGATTAATAAATTCAAATATGGAAGTAACAATTTAAATCCTTTCACACCAATTGGATTAGCTATTTCATAGAATAACAATATGATTATAAATACAATGAAGATCTAAATATTTCAATTTCATTAATGGAATTGATTTAACAAACAATTCAATGAAATAGGAAGTAAGATTACACCATGATAAATCTAATGTTTGTAGATTTGATAATCCAGTCAAATATGATCCAAATAATGATTGACGAATAATTGGTATGTGAATAAAATCTATACAAATAACAATATATAGAAAAATACAAAATAACAGCTTTGTTGGATTGATTTTTCTCAATATTCTAAATAAATAATTCATTCCTTCTTCACACAAACATATACAATATGATTTTATTTTTATCATTTCTTTATCGAAATAATCACTTTCTATTTTAAATATCATCTCATCTAAATTACATTCTCCATATCTACATTTATGATAAACTCTATATTTCAGTTTATCTTTTATTGATTCATCTCTTTTGTATAATTTAATCATCAATAATATTGACAATATTCTTTCATTTGGTTGAATATTGTAGGATTCTATCAATTTATCTCTAATCACTTTTCTTTTTTCACTTTCAATATAATATTTTGATGGATATTCTATTGGAAGTCTAACAATTGTATTATCATTATTATATAACATTTCTTTTCTTTCTTCACATATCATCATATTATCACCTTCATCTATCAATATTTCACTCATTTTTATCATTTCTTTCTTCAACTCTTTCAAACTCATTCTATCTTCATTCTTCACTTTCAACATTCTATATATCATCTCTTTCATTCTATCATCACATTCTACATCTATATTGTATTTACATCTCACAATATTCTCTTTGGTTTTATAAATATTATTATCTTCTGAAAATGGTAATTTCTTAAACATCATTTCATATAATATACACCCAATTGACCAAATCACACTTCCTTCATAATATTCTAATCCATTCAACTCTTCTGGACTTGTGAAGCATATATCATACAATCTCATATCTTCTTCTTTTCTTATTTCATTCAAGAATAAATCACATAACTTTAAAATACCATTCTCTTCATATATCACATTACTACTCTTCAAATTACCAACTACAATCTCATTTTCACTCAATATCATCAGAATATCACATATTGAACTTATTATATCACATATTTCATTCACACATAAACAATTTTTAGAAACTATCTCTTTCAAGTCTCTACTGTAATATTCTCTACAATATATCATATATTCACCATAATCATTCATATCATACACTCTATATCGACAAATGAAGGAGGAACAACAAACTAACAACATACACTTATTCTCTAACAATTTTAATACTCGCTTCTCTTTCATTTCACATACATTAAACACTTTCAACTTTTGAATATCAGTTTCATATTCTACAACTAAATCTAACTCATTAACACTTCTTTCTATTCTCTCTTTCTCCTAATAAAAATAAATTAATTATAATACTTTCATATCACATGCTAATTTAGCATATAACACTTCATCTATCAAATGCAACATTTCAAAATATTGAGTCGTTTCATTTATGGAATTTTTTATTTACATACACAGAAATCATTCTTACACAATATTTGTTTATAATAATGAAAGAAAGGTGGTTATAGAACAGTGTTCTATAACCCCCTATTGTTTTTTGATTCAAAAAAAGATCCGTTTCAATGTGATCTATTTCCCCATATTGTTTTTTCATCATTAGAATCGTTTTTAATGCATAATAAATATATCAATCGATTTCTCTATTTATGCTGGGCTCATATATGCCCTTAGTTTGACTTTCTGATCATAATCGAAATTTAATTTTCTTAAAAAAATTCAAAAAACAATGATAGATAGGATGGCCACCATACTGTGTGATATGACACCATATAGTGACCATCCTATGTTTAAAAAACAAAACAAAAAAATGGAGTTCAAGTCAAATCTCGAAACGCATCTATTTTTCTAAGTGTTATAGTTAGAGCTAGGATTAGTTTGAATACATAATAAATATATCAATTGATTTGTTTTCTTTTTCTCTATCTTTCTATGTATTTATTTTTTATGTTTGACTATAATCGAAATCTAATTTAATAAAATAATTTTTGTGTATAATTAGCTACGCATATATACATACACTTATAATAACCCCAAACAAACACTATTTTAATGATAAATAATATTTTAATTTTTAAATGATAATAATTTTTTATTTTTTAAGGACTTAATTAGTAGTCCTAATCAATTATTACTACTTCGTCATCGTCAAACATTCTTCTATGTTTCTTTTTCTTTTCTTCTTCTTCTTCATCATCATCATCTTTGTTGTTCTTTCTTTTTCTTTTTGAATCATCATCATCATCATCTTCTCTTGATACAATAATGTTACTTTGTTCATCTTTTTCTGTTTCTTGACTGAATCCAGTTGGAAGATCTCCATCTCCCCATTCACTCATGTTATCATCACATAATTGTTTCAAATCTATATATAACCAATCCAGAGTTCTGTCATACTATATAAAATAAAATATAAATATATAATATACAATTGATTTTTCATTATCATCACAATAGCGGAAAAGATACAATAATTGATCCTTTAAGTATCTGAATTTGGAGATCTTAGCCATATCATTGTGGATAAGGCTACATTTTTTAAAATCATTGATCCACGCATCAAAGGAACCATAATATATGCTGTCTGGATTAAACCTATTTAAATATATAATATATATATATAATATACTTATATCTACTGCAATCTCTAATATGTCTTTGAATGATTGATCCATTAAAGAGAATGTTGTCAAATTCCTTCTCAGTATACCTGCTATGTATTTCTTTGAAATATACTATGCGTTGATTCATTGATATTTTAAAAAGATAAATAGATTTCAAACCTGCCGGCTTGTTCAAATCTATTTTGGAAAAAACTATAAAGGATACATGATAGATAGAATCTAACTATAATTTATATATACTTACTAGGGTATATACCCATCTCAATTATATCAATATCTCATTTCAGTCAATAATCTAAATCATCTTTGATTATGAAACATATATGAAATCTAACTATATCAATCGATTGCTCATGATATGTCATATAATAAGAAACACATCAGATTATTCATTAAGTTAATGGATCGTGAGATATTATTTTTTTAACAAACCTCAAACATTTGTATTACTAAACAAACAATAACTTTATTGATTAGATCAATAAAAATTTAATATTATATATAATAGCAAAAAATACAAAGAATATGCCTGACCATTTAACATATAATATGCTTAGACAACCTAACGGTGAATATGCTTTTTATATTCATAGATATAGAGACAATAGAGCACATAGATGGGTTATTCAATTTCCATTTAAAACAATGAAAATATTAAAAAGAAATAAAGTAAAGGTGTTTATATGTGGTTCACTCAGAACTAATAGAAATGATCCAGAAGTACTAGGTGATTATAGACATCATGGCGATCAATTAATGGTAAACCTCAAAACCTATGGGTATGACAGAAGAGCTTCAATATTAGTAATGAATAGAAAATTAAGAAATGGAGAACATGAGTATGCAGATGGTGATTGTATTCCTCAAAAATTTAAAAAATATGTTTTTCATCATATGAGTTATCAATGGAATGGAGGGAATTTTTATCACATACATCCAGTTGATAGAAATGTTGCTGATGGAATTAGTAGTAGTAGTGATAGTAGTAGTAGTAGTGACTCTGATTAAATACTTAAAAATTCTATTATTATTATATATGTTTGTTTTTGTTTGATAAACATACTATTAATAGTTACTATATTTTAAATAATATCAATTATAAAAATCACAACATGTCTTATTATGGAGGATGGCCAAAAGGGTTTAAAATTAGTAAAGACTGGAATACATATATTCCTAAATCAGTTAACAGGAGTAAATGGAGAAAGAGCTATGATTTGTATAGAGACAAAGTAAAGAATGCACTACAAAACAAAACAAAAGTTAAATTACAATATAGACAATTAATGAAAATGTATGAACGATTATTAGCTGCTAATCCACCTAAACAAAGAGGAAGACCAAAAGGAAGTAAAGATAGAGCAAAACGTAAACCAAGACGAGCCGGGCCACGAGCCGCGCCAAAGAATGATCCACATCGTATTGTTGTGCATAATGGCAGGCATTATCAGTATGGTATTCCAGTTCCTAATATGGATAATTAAAGTAATTCTTTATATATATTTTTTTATGTAATGTTATGTGTGTTTGTTTTTTTGGTGTTTGGTACTGCTATATCCGGCGGCCACTTGACAACTTGAATTGTAATATAAGTTACAACTGGGGCCAGTTGTAACTTAAATTGTGATGTATCTTACAACTGGGCCCAGTTGTAAGATACAAGTTTAACCAAAAGAAACATAATATAATATAATATAATATAAAAAAGCGAAATAAATTAAATAGTCATTTTCCTTTGTTTAGTGATTTCAATAAGAGACTGAATATCTTTAAGTGTCTTATCATGTTCTAACCCTTTATTCATCATGGCATCTATATTATTTCTAAGTTCTTCTATGTCTGTATTGTTTGGAATACAATTGTGTGCCTTTAAGTATTTGAAAAGAGCCAAAGCTATCATATACAATACAAATACGAGAACTGAAAGCAAAACAGTTATTACATCAAAGTCCATGTGTGTTTATGAGAATCTTATATAAGAAAAACAAAATTAATCAAAGTAATGTATTTATTATCAATAAACTAACTTACAAGACATTGGTTATTATTAATATATTCATCCTTAATGGATCTTGGTGATATTGGAGATAAGTCATAATCTGTGAGATTGACATTGTCATTGTCATTTTCAAGCTTGACTTGTATTTTTTCTATTTCTTTATTACTACTATCATTAGGAGGAGGAGGAGGTAATATATTAGCTTCATGATTCATCATAATAATACTTTCTAATAATTGATTAGTTTTTTCAAAAGATGGGTTTCTTTTCTCCTTAATCTTGTTAACACACTCAAGGAACATATTAGGTGTAATGCGCACAGTCTCATCTACATCAGAAATACCTAATCTTTGAATTAATTTCTCTTTACTCTCATCCCACCAACATCCATTTTTGAATCTATATTCCAAGTCTAATCTATACTGTTCATCGACGTATTTGAGTATATATCTGATCTCACTATAAGTTAATTCCTTTTTATCACCACATATCAAATTCCATAATTTCGATTTGGTTGGTGCCCTCATTTTGCCATCCTTTCTAAAGCAATTAATGAGTATTTGTTTATCAGAGTTCCAAAAGTTATATGGCACTGTTCTAAATTTGTGCTCCTGATCGTTATTCATTTTTAAAAAATAAAAGTGTAATTAATACTAATAATGACAATATTGACATTATTAACGAATTTATTTTCAAAATAGATTTTATATTATGTTAGTTTCTAATCATCGTGTATACTACTTAAATTCTGATATGATTGTATTATCTGATTCCATGGGTGGAGGAAACAAGTATAAGAAGACATTAAAATTGCAATCATTCGATGATGATTATACTCATGTCAGCTTATTACATGCTGTTATACCCAATTCATTCCCAACTATACAGGAAGAAACAAATGATGAGTTTTCATTAGTATTCACATTGGGATGGAGACATGATGTTCAAGTAGATACACCAAAGTATCCAAACATCATAAAACACCTCAAAATACCAGAAGGATTCTATGATGAAACTCAGATATTAAGTATGATTAATAATTTAGTCAAAAATATGACATATGATGTTTTTGGAATAAAAGATGATGCATATAATACTGAAGGTTCACATGTGTCTATTATACAAGGAAAAGGAGATTTATTTCGTATAGACAATTTCGATGATAATCAAACATATCATATTGAGGTAGCTAATGATATGAATATAATATACTATCAAAAAGACCCAGTATATTGGATAGAAAAATTAGAGATCATCACCAAAGATCTTAGTTACAAAATATTAGGTATACCTAAAAACAATTACTGGTGTTGTTTTAAAGAATATATTCCATCTGAAGAACCAGAGAATCAACAAGAAATTATGGTTAAGCCATTCCCATTTACTCAATTACCATTTCGTCCATCTTTAATATGGGTTAATTCTATATCCATTAGATTAGACATAGTGAATATTATGCAGGATTCAAATGTATTAGAAAATATACCCGTTTCAAATCCAGAGTTACCATTTATTACATATCAGAATAATGACATATTGAATACATCAAAGAGATTTAATAATACCTATAACAATGGTATGATCACTATTCAGATTACTCAACAAAATGGCTATGAACTTAATCTTGATAATATTGAGTTTAATTTAGATATTGTTGTATTTAAAGTCTAATTTTTATATTTCTTTATTCTTTTGTTTTCTAATGGCTTTATCTATTCCAAAAGAACAGAAACATGGTGTAGATGTCCCTGTGATGCTACCCTTCTATAATTATGTGAGATTGACTCCGATGGGATCAACATCAGAATATACTCTAAGTGATAACACGTATACAGAAGAGATTAGATGGGAGATAAGTGGAGATAATATTATCAATTTAGCTAAGTCATATATTCAATTCGATATAGATGTGGAAACAGAACCATTAGCAAAAGGTTCAGAAGCAGGTGCTGTTAGAGCAGATTTAAGTAAGAAACTTATAAATAAAGATGATGATTTATATCCAAGTACAATTGGAGGAATTAAAGAAGGGTTTGGCTTGGCCTCTTTTAGAATTTGTAATCAGACTGGAACAGATCTGGTCAAGCTTGATGATTCATATGAACCATATCGTGTATTTATGGATGAATTAGTTAGAAAGAGATGCGATATATTCTATCAAGACAATTACTATGATGGAATACAATTAGATTGGAGTAACGATGAACATAGTTATCTTATTCAAGATGTTAATAAATGGAAAATGGACAAAGAAGGTGATGATGATATGCATGTTAATATTATAGACATTTCTGATGAAAGTAATAATAAAATAACAAATGCTACTGTGTATAAGAGTAAAAAGACATTACATTTCAAATTACAGTTAGGTAAATTTTACAATACATTTGCTGCATTAAAGAGCGATGTATTCTTTGGAGAGAGAATGTATATATGCATTCGATTCCAAACTAAAGCAAATTATGGAAATTTGAAATCATATACACCAACCGGATGAAAATGGTTATGAAGATTTAAATAATGTTATAGCATGGGATAGGAATGGTGGTATTAAAAATATGACATTTAAGAATTTTAAATTTTATGCTTATATCAACAAGGATACTCAATGCAACAATAATACCAAACAATATTGTTTATCAAAACCTATTCAATTCAATGATTTCAGATGTCATCAAATTGTTGTACCATCAGGTGGATCTGGCATATTCAATTATTCATTCACATTGAATAGTTCCAATGGACCATTTGTTCGTTACATAATCTATAGGCCATGGATAGAATCATTAAAAAGATATGCACATGTACCTGAAAATGCACAATTCAGATGGATGATCAATGATTTTGTATATCAGCCAGATTATACACTTATGCAATATTATGATAGCTTCATGACTGTCCGTGAATATTTCCAAGACTCATGGTTTGATATATTCAGAAAAGATAAGAAGTTCAATGACAAGTTCTTTGAGATATTGAATTTTGGCTCTAAGGATTTGGACAATATTAAGAACCAGGCAGGTAGACCTTTAGCTACTGATTTGAAAATAACCTTTGAATTTTCAACACCTGGTACAAATGACTTTACTAATTATGATATATCTCATCGTTTCTATATCATCACTGGACGTATGGTCACCATTAATGGAAGTGGTATTGTAAGTGTAGTTTAAAAAAAAAAATAATCATAATAATATCAATAACGGCTATATTTCTTATAATTATGTTTTTGTTATTTTTGTTATGAGTAAAGTTAATTTAGAAAAAATAAACAACATAGTCATAAATCCTGTTGAGACAGTAGTCAAAGGATGTGGAAAACGTTCCAAAGATAGTGTCCTTGGATATGACTATTTCCAGGAGCCTTTCTGCAACATATTTATTTTAGCTAAGAAAAACAGTGGTAAGACTACACTTATATTTAATATGATCCAACACTTGCTAAAAAAGGGATATGACCAAGTAGTGTATTTTTTCGTTGCAACTATATCCAAGGATATCATATATGAGAAAATCACTGATATGCTCAAGTATAACCAAATTGAGTACCATTGCTATGATTCAGTAGTGAATGAAGATAGAGTGAATATATTGGATGCTGTATTAGATAATATCAAAGATATAGACAAAGATAATTATGATTACCCAGAGAATATATTTATATTCGATGATATATCATTTGATTTAAGAAATAAATCCGTTTCAAAATTACTTAAGTCAAATCGTCATTACAAGTCAAAAGTAATTATATCAAGTCAATATGTCACTGACATTACTCCATCAGTTCGTTTACAGCTTGATTACTGTTTGGTATTCAAAAACCTGAGTATGGCTAACTTGAGAAATTTGTATGCAAGTTTAGATATATGGATCGATTTTGATGTTTTCAAATCATATTATGATTATGCAACTAAACAGAGTAATCACTCATTTTTATATATCGATTTATATAATTGTTGTTCCCCGTATGGCGGAAATCCCCGTATGGCGGAAATCTATATTGCAGAATGATTCAATCAAAACTAATATGATATTCATGATGTTCGGAGTTAGTTATTAACAAATATATAGTTAGTTTGTCATATGACCTACATCTGTGATATACTTTTTTATGAACATCATTATTATCAATATTAAACTAATTTTTGTATATTTTCTATTTTAATGTATCAGTCACTACTACAGTCTAAAATACATTATTATCTGATATGAATAGAATTCACTATTTTTAATGATAAGGTACTGAATAAAGAAAAAAGAAAAAATAAGTTCAAGCCTCACTCAAGCCTACTCTTTAATTTCCTTTTTTACTACCTTAACATTAAAAATAGTGTATTCTATTCATATCAGATAATGTATTTTAGACTGTATTAGTGACTGATACATTAAAATAGAAAATATACAAAAATTAGTTTAATATTGATAATAATGATGTTCATAAAAAAGTATATCACAGATGTAGGTCATATGACAAACTAACTATATATTTGTTAATAACAAACTCCGAACATCATGAATATCATATTAGTTTTGATTGAATCATTCTGCAATATAGAGTTCCGCCATACGGGGAACAACATATAATCATGAATTTAGAGTGAATTTTGATAGTAGAATTAGAGATAATAGTAATAATAGCTATAATCACAATAATAAATATGATCACCTCATTTCCTATAGCAGCGATGATGAGTCCACTGATTCATCAAGTTATCCCAGCGATTCGGAATAATAATAATCCCCATATTGTCACTAATATAATTATTTTGTTTATTTTGCTATATTTTATGTTTGGCCGTCCTATTAAAAAACAAGCTGTATCAACAGATCTAACACCTGTCACGAGGGCACTGACATCGATTACAAGCAATTTGGGAGAAAAAGTTGGAGATGCTAAATCGATTAGAGAAATGTTGGTCGATATCAAGAATAGTGGTACAGGAGGATCATCTGGATCAGATGATGCATTTGATTTTTTATAAAAAATTTTAATCAATTCTTCTTGTTTCTCTTGTATTGTTGGTTTTGATTATCACTCTCAGTTCTTCTTTTCATCGGAGCAGGTGTTGTTGGTATTGGAATAATATCATAATCTGCAGGTTGTGTATACATATTCTCCAAATCTATGTCATCTACATCCTGATTCTCAGCACACTGATCCTCATCATCCTCTTTCTCCTTCTCAAGTTTTTGTTCAAATTTCTTGATACTACTATGCACTTCAAATTTTGGGATAATAGTGTATTTTTCTTTATCCTTCTTATCTAATACAGTTATCTGTCTAATTCTCAAATCACACTGACACTCATAAAATAAATAACTTGGAGGATCTTTAATCTTGTTTAACCATGCCCAGAATCTGACAGTGTTATTATCGTTGTCTTCAGGAAATATCACTTGGAATCCACATTTCTTATAGTCTTTGACCATATTTGAGTCATCTGTATACTTGATGGCATAATCCACAAACATTTTTTTCAAAGGCTCCTTTACATCTTGATAATAATTTTTAATAGGTCTTCTGTTCTTAAATAAGAACCTTCCTGGAGTAAAACTCATGACATAGTACTTTGCATCTTCAATCTTTTCTGTATTTGGTTCAGCTTCATTACACCATCCTTTTACAGTTAAATAAGTAACATCTCTATCATCTAATGTGATAAAATTAGATCCATTATTGATATTTGAACTCATACCGCCAAAATGAATATTATATATCCGTTTCACAAAAAAGATTTATGTGGTTTGAATATGTTTGATACATTTGGAGCGGTTATACAAATTACCGCGCATACAATGAACATATGTAAATTGTATAGTTTGATTACACAAGCTTATTTGATAGATTCCATTTTCATCATTTCATTACACTCAAGCATGTCAGACAACCAAAAAGATACTTCAGATAAACAAGAAAAATATAAGGACTTAGATTATTGTGATTACATGCCATTCGAAGAAGCTGTAAACAGATTCTGGGAGCGTATGGAGCAATTAGACCCTAATGGGAGAGATACCTTAGATAAAGAGTATAATCGATTTTTAAAGAATTTTAATCAAGAAAGAGAAGAAATAATGAGAAGTAATTATAATAATTATAATAATAGTAACCATTAATTAATTAATTAATTAATTACGGTCTATAGTATTCTCTTTTTGATATGACTCCCACAAATTTACAAAGACAATGATACACGTTCCATATTAACCGCTCATACTCATCTAACTCCCTATCAAAATGCACCAACTCATAGTGATTTCCTTCTTTTTCATTATTACGTATACGTTCCCATAGGCATATTAACACATTATGAACTCCAACTTTTACTGCAGAGTACGGAACAGTATCTTTCAAACATAATTTTATAGCATCATCGACTCTATTACTCACCTCTATACAATCTTCTACACTGAGATTAAAAAATCTTGTTTGAATTCTATAATGAGTTAGAGATTCTTTAAAAATTTCTAAAATATGCTGAATTTGAGTTATATTGAATTTCACACGTGGTAAACTCTCTTCACCAATTGGTAATGCTAAACCAGCATGTCCCTCACAATCACATATTGCTCTCTCACTATGCTCCAAAACATCTAAATTAGCTTTATATGTATGCACATCCATTTTCTTTACATCTTTCTCATTGAATAGACATACTGGTTTTACAGCATCTTCAATCGGCAATGCTCTTTCTAATTCAGTGAAATCTAGAGGTTTAACAATACTTTTAGGTGACTCAGTATGTTGTAATGGTGGTACAGTGTTCATGATAAGCAAAAAAAAATTAATTAAAAAAATAAAGTAATTACGTTTAATCACTTAACACTTAAAGATCTTCTAAATCTTCTTCTTTATCAAGGTTTTTTGAATCGTCACATTGCATGTTTGGCTTGATCAAATGCTTATGTTTTTTTGATGGTACTAATTCATCTAATGATTCAGATATAGCATTTAATAATTTTCTCTTGATCATGTGTATCTTATTATCATTGTCATTCACAATTTCAGGAATATCATATACATCATACCATTGATCATTATCGCTATCATAATCATCCTGCTCCATATTCGATTCAGCGTCATTTTCATCTTCACTATATGCAATGAAATCCTTTAAATTACCATTACTATCAACATCACTTGCATTTGGATCATCTTCAGGATCATAGTCATCTGATTCATCGTCAGTACATTCTGCTTCTCCATACAAGTACTTATACACATTATCTAAATAATCATTCTCTCTTTTTCTTTTTTGACTGAATCGCATTTTCTTATCTTCTAAATGTTCTTTCTTTTGGTCTTGATCATTTGATTTACCCATTATGCCTATAACGTGTATGGTATTATGGTTGTTTGAATCCATAGAACACAATATACAAAAAATAATAAAATGAAACGAATATATTTCAAATATTGATATTATGTTAATTATTAACCTATTAATGTCATATTTTGTCTAGCATATTGCACAGGAGTTAAATTCTGTACTGGGTATGACTGTTGTTGTTGTATTGGTGCTTGATTTCTCTCCATTAACACTTCATCTGTCAATTTATTTAATATAGCTTGTGCTTCCTTGAATGTCCATGGATTAATACTCTTTAACATCTGTTGTGCCTCTGGAGGTAATGTTTCGAGTGTTTTCAGTACTTGAGCTTGTTGATCATTTTGTACCGATTGTTGCGATTGTTGATTCGGTTGTGGCTGTGGTAGATATTGAGGGTGTTGACCATCTTGTTGATATGCAACACCACTATTAAAAGTTATTTGAGGTATTGGACCAGCTGACATATTAAAAACGGCTATAATGTCAATATTGATATTATTGACTATATTATCACTCAAAAATATAATTATTTCAAATTATGGTTAAAAGAAGCTCAAAAGCGAAATATCGTAAGTATATCATAGGTAAAGGCAAGTTCTGGGATGGAGTAAAGAATTTCTTTAAGAAAACAAAAATTTTATCAACAGCAGCTAGTTTAATCCCAGGTGTAGGTCCAGCCTTAGGTAATGTTGTATCCAATGTAGGATATGGCAGAAAACGTAGAAGAAGAGGTGGACAAGCAGAATGGAATTATGATGGTGGTATAAGTGGTGCTGGTTCTTTTTGGAATAAAGTTAAGAATGCAAAGATACCAAAGGAATTAAAAAATGTAATTAGTGGTGGTCCAGGCAGTATGCCCTATTTAAAAAATGGTGGAATGGCTAATCCATTTGCTGTAAAGATGTTAGGTGGCCCAAGCACTATTCCAAAAAAGAATTGGACAAAAGGTGGTCCAAGTACTATACCTAAATTTTTGTTAGCAAAGAAAAAGACTGGTTCTGGTAAAAGACGTAAAAGTAGTAATAGTCTCGATAATCGATATATTGACAATAAGATTAGAGTTTTCTAGTCTAATTTTATTTTTTTATTTTAATCGTATTTCTTTATTTTCATTCGAAATAACATAATGCCAAAAGGTGGTAGAAGACGTAGATGCGTTTATGGAAGAAGGGGCGGTTCATTTTGGGGTAAGTTAAAAAATTGGGGTTCCAAAGCATTTAATTGGGCAAAGGATCATAAAATAGCATCCAAAATAGCTAGGGAATTAGGAAAAGACAATATCGCAGATGGATTATCAACAATGGGATTTGGTCGTAGAAGACGTAGGTCAGGAAGAGGTAGATTACCATTCAATGGAGGTGGGAGTAATCAACAAGCATTATTGAACGCATATTTAAAATCAAAGGTGGCTCGAATGTAAGCTTGACTTTTAATAATGCTAATAATACTTATATTATTATTTTCATTGTTTTTTGTTAATTTTATTTTTCATAACATAGAAATAAAAAAATGAGTGATACTGAATCAACTGAATATGTGAGTGATGATAGTTCTACTGATGAGTCTGATAGTGAAGTAGAGTCAATAAATGAAAATGATTCCAAGATGTCCAAACCAAAAATCGCAGAAGCTGAACCAAGTGATGCTATGATCAATGAATTACTATCACAATTCTCTCCAAAGGATATATACAACATATTACAGAATGATGGATCATCATCTCATAAAAATTCAAAAAAAGGTAAAAAACACTCCCATAAATCCAGATCAAGATCAAGATCACATGAGAGATCCAAAAGAAGATCTAGTAAGAAACAAAAATCAAATGCTTTAGACGAGCCAAAGTCCAAACGTGGTGGTGGTAGAAAAAATAGTAAAAAGGATAGGGACTCATCATTACCTCCTCCTAGTCGTATGACAAAAGCTGAATTACAAATAGCTTTGAAAGAAACCTAGAGATCAATTAGGTAAATATATGAAGAAGTTAGAAAAGAGTTCAAATCCAAAGAAAGAGAAAATAGAGAAAGTAAAAGAACCAGAACCAGAAGAAGATAAACCATTAGGTAATGATATTGCAGGTAGAGAAATACAAGGCGAGCCTATCGAGCCTGTTTATGTTCAATAATATTAATAATACTTATATTACACATTATTATTATAATTAAATTGTTTCTTTTTATTTTCTATTAAGTTATTATGAAAAAACTAAATAAGAAAATACTACTTGCTGTGTTTGCTCGGATGAGAGGCAAAGGCAAAAGAAAGAAGATACGGAGAGGTGAAGGATATAAAGGACATGACAAATATTATCAGAGTTTATATAATAATTTTTATAGAGAGAATGCGAAAGATTTAGTGGATATGAGAAACAGTCGTTTAAATGAAATAAAAGATGAGATTAGTAAGTTGAATTCTAAAGACACTCCTCCTAATGAAGGTGATATTCGTAAATTGAATGATGAGCAAAAATTTTTAGAGAGACAGAATGCAATCGATTCTATGTTATCTACATCATTACATGAAGGTAATGCAATGGCTATACCACTTGCTAATAGTTTAAGAGAGATTGATGATCAGCATTTGTTTGGTCCTAACATGTATGTGAATATGAATAGACCTAATTACAATGAAATGGCTCAAGCAAGTGCAAAGACTAGGATGCAGATGGGTGAGTATATGAGTAATCCAATTAACCAAATCAAGATGTCACAAATGCAACAAATGGTATATATGCTATATGTTTTGATTTATATATAATAGTAGAAGTTGAATAAATTGATTACTCCTAAAGCAGAAACAGATATTAAAGTACAGCCGTCAACTGATGTTAAAGATGATGATGATAATGATAATGATGATGATGAAATTACTGTTGACGATGTTAAAAATTTTACTAAAGAACAAATAGACCAAATATTTGATGAATATGACTTTACAGAAGCTCAGAAAACTAAAATAAAAGAATTATGGGAAGAAGCTCAAAATATTAAACAATATGAAGAATGGGTTGCAAATGGAAAGCCAGATGATGATGATGATGATGATGAAAATGAAGATATTGAATTCAATAAACCAAAAGAAGAAGAAGAAGAAGATGATGATGAATTCTATACTCCTAATGCAAGTGATGAAGAAGTAGATGAAGAAGATTTAAAACAGTTTATAGAAGAGTGGGAGCCAGAAGATGAGAATGAGGATAATGTTGATAGAGTTGATAGACAGTTAAACAGAATTTTTGATGAACTGGGTATTCATTAATAATATCATCTATAATATCAATAACGGCTATATTTCTAATAGTATTGTTTCTCTATTTTTTATATTGTTTTATATATTTTATGGGTGTTAAACGAAAGCATAAGCAACAATCATCACCAAAAGAAGAAGCAATTGATTTGAGAATCCCTCTGTGTATCATAATGCACTTAAGAGAAAATTGAAAAAGATCATCTACAACAAGGTGAAAGATAACAAAAAAATAAAACTAGATCTCAGTCACATGGCTAACCCAACAGCCATTGTTGACAAAGGCAATGGTACATATGGATTAGATGTCTATGATCCTAAATCTAGTTTCAATAAATTTTATGATACTATAGGAGATGAGGATGATATAGAGGAATTATCAAAGCCTGTTAATCCAAATATAAACGCAACAAAAAACAATTTCATGACTGATGAGATGAAATACAAATTATATATGTCAGGCATCACAGATCAGTTTGGACGATATTATAGGAACATAGGTAAGTATAACAAGCCATACTCAGATTATTATGCTCAACCAGAGAATTTAACATATCAATGGCAAAATCCATTTTTATCTCAAATTGAAGGACAACCATTACAACAATGGGGATCACAGTACAATGTAAATTCATATCAATCCAATCCAAGATGGAATAATAATGCTGGTACAACACAAAAAGATCACGAGTATGAATTACAGCAAGAAAATGAAATAGTGAAAGCAAGGAATGAAGAATATCAGAGAAAGATAGCTACAATGGAAGAAAGAGAAAAACAATCATTAATTTCAAAAATTGATAAATATTTTTCAGGTAATACAACATACGATTGGTTGAAATTTGGTGTGAAGTTCTGCTTATGTACTATGACATTAGGTTCTATTTCACAAGTGTTTGATATACTATTTCCTGATAGTACTGTTGGTGCAATATTAAAGTATTTAGTAAATGCAGGAATAGGATATAGTGGTGTTATGCAATGGATATTTGGTTTATCCCCAGCATGGGTTAATGCAGCATCTTTTGTGTCAATGTTAACTCCTAATTTTGTCAGTTTGGTATATAATCGTTGGAAACAAGTTCCTCCAATGGATATGTCACAATGGATTCATTCTAAGTTAGATAGTATAATGGGTTTCTTTACTACATCACTAAGTAATATATACAATTGGTTCAGAGGTATATTTGGTGCTACTCCTTCAACAACAACAAATTCGACGAGTGCGCCGGCCACTTCAAATATTCAAGCATCGAATGTTACAACTGCCCCAGTTCTAATAATACAACTAATAGTACTACAACTGCCCCCAGTTATAATAATACAACTAATAGTACTACAACTGGGCCAGTTATAATAATACAACTTCAATACCTGCAACTGGTGCAGGTTATAATAATCAAAGTTCAAATGCTGCAAGTTACGCCGGAATGATGGCAGGTGCTGCTGCCGCCACGGCGGCAGCAGCCCAGCCAACATTGCAAAATAACACACAACCAATACAACAACAACAACAACAACAACAACAACAACAACAAAGATATAATGTAGATGCTATTATGGAAAAATTACAACCATTTTTGATTAATCAATATGATTATGAATCAGTTAAGCAAATGGTTATGAATAATACAAAACAAGATTTAGAAAATGTATGTAAAAATGTAGGATTGCCATTAGATATTATATCAAAGTATTCCAGCTATGGTGGAACAATAGATCAATTGGCAGATTACTTACATTATTTCAAATATCAATGTGGTCGTAGTGTTCCAGAAGCACGATCAGATGTGTGTAATTTAATTAATGGTATGGGTAGTGAATATCATTTATGGCCTAAAGTAAATTATGGTTTATTTGGTATGTCTTTAGATGGATATCCAAAGACAGGTTCAGGTAGAAGAAAACATGTTCATTTCAAACATAAGAAACATCACAGAAGAAATAAACTAAAATTAGAGAGTATCCCACGGAGGCATCTCTTGGCTACTAAGAAATTAGGTGGTAATAGTGGTATTATACCATTAAGAGTGGGTCAAAGTGTTGGTCCTAATGAGCATGTCATTATTACTAATCCAAGACAACAAATGTATGATGCTGCTAGTGCTGCTTATAATGGAACATCACAATTACAGCCAAGTCAAATACCAGAATATATTCAACCATATATACCAAAAGAAACTGTAGGATATGATTATAATTGGAATTATGATAAATTATTTAGTCCAGGTTTGAATAGACAAGCTCGAAAAGAAGTTCAATATGCATTAACTAATAATTATGCTTCAATTGTTGCCTAACAATTATCATATTAATTTTTATGATATGCTAGATCGTGAACATAAAAACAGGACATTTAAGAGGAACATTCCCATTAGCAACATTAGATACATCTAATCCAAGAAGCTATCTTTTGAATTGGCCTGAATATGTTACAGAAGCAGATGTTCAGGCATATGATAATGGAATGAATAGAGTTACAGATCCTTTGTTACAAAAATTTCCTAAATTACAAAATTATAAATCATTACAAGAGATTATAGAAAAGAATCCTCAATTAGCAGCCTATAAAAATTATAGACAAGATTGGTTGACCTCAACTTGGGATAAATTAACAGGTAATGATAAAGATGCAATAGAATATTATAACAAACTATTATTACAGCAGGAGTATTTGCAAAATGAATTAGTTGATGGAGTAAGTAAGATCAATCAATATTCAGATCCATATAATTTTGATCCGAATCGAGCTGAAAAAGTAAAAGAATATATTGCATTGAATAATCAAAAGGCACAAAGATATATGGATGATCAAGAGATATTAGAAAGATCAAAATTTTATAGATGGGCATTAGATCCAAAAAATCAAGAACTGAGTGAATAGTGCTATAGATATGGATGAAGGACAGGCTACATTGGATTAATGAAGATAAATATAGAGAACTGAATGAAATAGCATCACAAGAATAGTAGAGATTTCATTAACTTTGATTATAACAGAGAGAAGTTAGGTCACTCACTTCCTCAAGAGTGGGTGAATGCAGATAATAAACAAAAATATGAAATAGCTATTGGTTAGTGAAAACTGCTTGTAGTTCATGGGCACAATTTGAAAATTCACAATTTCAAAAAGCACTTGATTCATTACGTGAATCTGATTTTATGGTTTTGCTGGTAATTTGTTCCTGTGTGTAGAGAATGTATTTAGGATATTTCCACAAATATACTATACAATGAAGTCATATTTGGTAGGTGGAGTTACTCCTCAAATGTTTGAAGTAGATCATGCAATGAAAATATGTTCGTGCAATAGTAATGACATGTTTAGGCTTATTGGTTATGGAAAAAATCTAAACTACCAACATCAGGGTTCTTGTATGTAATGTGGTACTTCATTTTCGACTACTATGAAATAATTCGTATGCTGTCAGGTGGTAGATTACCTGCTATCACTGACTTGTATTATGGTAATTCAAAAAGTTAAGTCAATGTTACCTGAAGCAATTCAA
>NGBS01001054.1:0-12876 GCA_002245135.1 Proteromonas lacertae | reverse complement strand
AAACCAAAGAGGAAATAGAAAAGAAAGAAGAAGAAAAACCTCAACCAAATCGAAAGAGAAGTGGAAGTGGATCAAGTTATTCTTCTAGTTATAGTGGAAGTAGCAGTGGAAGTAGTAGTGAAAGTGATAGTGAAAGTGATAGTGAAAGTGAAAAACCAAAGGAAGTAAAAACAAATCATCAACAGCTGCTCCAGAAAGAAAAGAAGAAGCTAATCCAAACCCTGCTCCGACTACTACTACTGAAAGAAAAGAATCAAGAAGATCAAGAAGTAGTTCAAGTTCAAGTAGTAGTGGAAGTAGTAGCGGAGAAGAGTAAAATCTTATTATTATTATTATACCTTATACAATTATTTCATTTTATTATTATGTATTTTTAATAGTTTTATACTCCCATTAATGGTTAACTCTATAAAATTCCAAATTTGTTAATATCGACTATATTTATATTGTTCAATTAACCCTTTCAATCATTTCTGATGAAAGTTCTTACAATATAGAAAAGAATTTGTTTATTGAAAATATATTCGTTATTTTGTTTCGATTTTTCATAATATCTTTTGTTGAATCAAAAATTATAAGTTAACAATCACTCTGATGGTATAAAAACGAATTCATTAAACATTAAAATAGGAAGTTGTATATAGACAAGGATATCTGACAAAACAAGGTGGAGGAGATGGCTTCTTTGGTCGAATGAATTGGAAGAAAAGGTATTTTGTTCTTAAAGGTCATTTATTATATTATTACAAAAACCAAGATAGCTTTACCTCAGGTAATCAACCAATTAAAGCTCCTGTTGATATAACTTTTTATACTCCGTCTTCACTTGCTAATCTACAGTTCTGCTTATTGCCAAACGACAAAAATGGGAGAAGATATTTATTTGAAAGTATTTCAATTCCTGATAAAGAAATGTGGCTGGAAGCATTTTCAAAAAGTTTTAAATCCTTTAATACAATCAAATTCATCATTATCTATACAAAAGGAATTACAAAGTGAAAATAAAATATCAATCAGGAAATCCAAGCAAATGATTTTGAAACTAACTAAATATTATTTGTATATTACTCCATATTATCAAAAGGTATGATTATAATATATTTATAATACATATATATGTTTATATTGTGTAGATTGTAGAGAGTTTATTAAGCAAAGATAATAGTATTAAAGATTGTAGTGTTGAAATTGAAAATCTGTTGAGAATGTTGGATATTTGCCCTTTACAGTTTATTGGATATGTAATTTCTTCAATACTATTATTGGCAAGTATTATTTAATTATACTTTATAAATATATAGATGAAAAAAGATATATATCATTTCTATTAAAGAATAGAATAATCAAAAGAATAAACAAGATATTTATCAAAATAATAGAATCAGATGATGAGAGCAATATACAATATTAACCATTCAATTATTAGAATTGTTAATAAGATTATGCAAATCAAAGAAATTAGTTAAATATTTATCAATTGAAAAAGAAAGATAGTATATCAGCTAAATCAATATCTAAGGTTTATTCAAGTGAAGATAATAATAGTAACAATGATGAAAGTAGTGGTATAGATTCTGATGTAGAGAGAAAAAAGATCAAAAATAACCAATGCAGCAAAAGTAGAAGATACTTCGATTATAATATCTCATTTGTTATGTAGTTCAGTATATATAAATAAATATAAAGAATATTGTTTTATATTAATATAATAGAATGAGATTATATTATACAATATATCAAAATTTATAAAATCTTATTATTTACTCTGTCTAAGAATTAATAAAACTATTAATTCATTTATATTATATCAATTATTATCAAAGAATATAAAGTAATTATAGAAATAATACTAGAAATTATAATGCTTTATTTCATTTCATGAAGAATTATTTATTAATATATTCAGGCAAAACAAGTTTTTATTAGATGAAATATTAGATCAAATGTTGTGTAATGATTCCATAAAGATATATGAATTGTTTATTTACGTATATTTTACAGTTGTATTTATTGTGAATAGATTTTTTATTCATTGTGTTGTTACAGATATCAATTATTTAATGATAAATACGATAAGATAAGTATTATATTGGCAGAATATAATGGAGATAGCAGTATTGAAATTTATAAAATGTTGTTTCTATAGATGCAGTAAAGGAAGAGATAAGATTTATAAATAGTTATTTAGAGATGATCCAAAAATGAAGCTGTTACATCTTCATTATATGTATTAAAGCAAAGTTTATTAATTAGTGATATTTAATTATTATTTATGTGTTTATGGATGTTTTTTATGTTTTGATATGATCAAACTCTAAATCAAGCCTAAACTGTTATTTTTGAATTATGTCAAAAACTAAAGATAATGTGGAGTTACCACCACTAAAAGATAAAACGTATTACTGCAATATATATACTTATAGAAGAGACAAAGGCATAGCAAAAGAATCTGCATATAAATGGGAAATAGAAACACCTGAGTCATTAGTTTTTAAAAGGACGAGAAGCTAGAGAACGAGGGTTATTACTAAATGCCATTCAATTTTATGATAAAGCAATAAGAAAAGATCCACTTAATTATTTACCACATTGGGAAGCAGCTCGTTGTAGAGTAACCCTGAAGAAATACATAGATGCTATACCAAATTGTAAGGCATTAATAGAATTAAAGAAAGAATGGTATATAGGATATGGTTTATATGGTCAATGTTGTTATAATTTAAACGATTTCCATGGTGCTTATTGGGCATTTACTCGTGGTTTGAGATATGCACCTTCTAATGAGTATATGTTGAGAGGATTATCATTAACACAAGCAAATCTAAGACTAGAAAATGAAATAATGAAAATGCAAGATGAACAAAAAGATCATTATTTAGGAAAAGGTGATAAAAGAAAGACTGGTAGTCATTTTACAAGTATATCAGCTGATTGTGTATGTAATTTATTAACATTAGCTTGTGATTACTGTACTAAATATGAAGAAGAATATATATTCTCAAATGATGATTATTTGTATAATAATTATATATTAATTTATAAATTTATTATAGTGATGGTGAGAGAGAAGGCCCAGTAGTTGCAGGTATATGGAATCTCTGTCCTTTACTATTTACCTCATTACCAGCCATAATAAAAAGATATGAAAATGGATTATACGATTTTGAATTAAGGAAGCTAATGAATCAAGCAAGAAGATGGATTGATAATTATTTTGATGAAATAAAAGAAAATGATATAATCATAATGGATGTTGATGATACTGCAATCAGTTCTTTTCCTGAGATGAAGAAAAGAGATTTTAATAATATTCCACCATTAGATTTAATATGGACTTTGAGAAAGAAAGCTCCAGCAGTAAATGAAATATTGAAGTTTTATAAGTATGTAAGAGAAAGAAATATTGGCGTAGTGTTTTTATCTGAAAGAGTTAATCAAGCAAAAGAAAATACTGAAGAAAATCTGAGAGAAGTTGGTTATAATGATTTTATTGATTTAATTGTACATGATGAAAGTAATACATTTGAAGAACCACAGGTGTTTAAAGAGAATCAACGTAGAATGATGATAGAATTAGGATATAATATAATTATGACGATAGGTGACCAGGATTGTGATATTGATGGAGAATATGCAGGTGCTAAAATTAAAGTACCTAATGGATTGTATATAATAGAGTAGTGTAATATTTATTGATTATTTATTATATTTATATTCGTTTTATAAGCTTGAAAGAAGCTTTGAAATTTGAAAATAAAAATGAGAGCTGAGGATGAATACAGTGGTAAGAAAGCTAATAACATATATTTTTATTTTGTGATTGCTATATTGATTTTCATGTTAACAGATCTAATAATAAACAGCAGTATTGATTTTGATGATTATTCAAACAGTGGTGTATGTAAAGATCCAGCATGCTTGGCTATGAGAATAATCTTATTGGCGTATATATTATTTAGTATTTATAGTTTTAGAGTTCAATGTGTTTGTATAATGTTATGTTTAACTTGTATATTCTTCATTATGTGTCAAACATATTTATATAAAGTTGGAATGCTTGGTTACTTATTTAGACAAATTCCAAATATTATCTATCCCACTGTTATTTATTTACTATTAACAGCCATATTGGGAGTATTAAGAATTGTATATTATTTTATTATTAATTCATTATTATGATGAAAATAGTTAAGAGCAGCGAAGAAAAGACCTTTAATCACTTTCTGGGATACACCTATTTTCACAGTAGCATTTATATTGCAGAAGTTATGTTGTCCAATTTTTGATATTATCTATATAAAAGCAGCACTTATTCTTGGAGATCCAAAGTTCTATAACAAAGATGAATGGATTAATTTATTTGGGAACAATCTTCCAAGGTAGTATATACTAATTTTGTGATAGTTATCTTGATTATACTTTTAATTTATCTATTTTTGTTTGTTTGTGATTATTCTCATCTATAAACAATATTATATCATATGTAATTGTGAAATAAACTTAACAAAACATTTTTAATACACTTTCAACAATACACTCAGTTTTAAACTAAAAAACGACATAATTTGTTTCTGATAAAAATCTATGAGATGTTGATAAATATCTAGTTAATCAATCATTAATGGAGAGTATAAAACTATTAAAAATACATAATAATAAAATGAAATAATTGTATAAGGTATAATAATAATAATAATAAGATTTTACTCTTCTCCACTACTACTTCCACTACTACTTGAACTTGAACTACTTCTTGATCTTCTTGATTCTTTTCTTTCAGTAGTAGTAGTTGGAGCAGGGTTTGGATTAGCTTCTTCTTTTCTTTCTGGAGTAGCTGTTGATGGATTTGTTTTTACTTCCTTTGGTTTTTCACTTTCACTATCACTTTCACTATCACTTCCACTACTACTTCCACTGCTGCTTCCACTGCTGCTTCCACTATAACTAGAAGAATAACTTGATCCACTTCCACTTCTCTTTCGATTTGGTTGAGGTTTTTCTTCTTCTTTCTTTTCTATTTCCTCTTTGGGTTTTTCTTCTTCTTTCTTCACTTCTTCTTCTTTTGGTTTTTCTATTTCCTCTTTCTTCACTTCTTCTTCTTTAGGCTTTTCTTCTTCTTTTTTCACTTCTTCTTTCTTTACTTCTTCTTCTTTTGGCTTTTCTTCTTCTTTCTTCTCTTCTTCAACTTTGGGTTTATCTTCTTTTGGCTTTTCTATTTCTTTCGGTTTTTCTTCTTCCTTCTTTTCTTCTGTCACTTTTGGTAATTCTATATTTGCACCTGCTGGTTCATTATTTCCACTTGCTTTTACTCCTTTCTGTGGTAATGGTTTGGGCTTGGGTTTGGATTTGGTTTTGGTTGGATGAGATTCTGTTTTCTTTGATCTACATAATATTATTCCTACCACTATTATTATCACTACTACGACTGCTCCAACTATTATTCCTATTAAAGCACCTGTGGATAAACCACCACTATCTGATTTATCTCCTCCATTACTAGGTTTTCCTGTTGGATTATTGATCTTTTCTTCTACTTTTGTTACTTCAACTTCACAATCTTTGAATATTGTTTCTTCTTCGCTTAAATCAGCTTTGGCTTTGATTTCTTCACTCAATTCATTTGAATCTTTCAAGCTATTTGCAATAAGGAATATTTGAGTTTTTGTTGATTCTTCTGGAACTGTCACTATTACTTCGATATTCATATCATTTTCTAATCCTCGCAATAATATTCTTCGATTATTCACAATTACTTCAACATCTTCTCTTCTTAGTGTTATACCAGCTTTCTTATAGATTTCCATTATTGAATCTTTGATTATATTTTTATCATTTTCACTCAATTCAGATACTACAGATGATGTAATATTTGAGATTTTTATTTCTATTGATATTCTTTCAATTGGTTTTGGAGTTGTTGGAATAGTTGTTGTTGGTATTGAAGTTGTTGGATTGGATGTTTCATTTGTTGATTCACTTATACCAGTTTCGATTGTTCCAGTTTCATAAATAGTTGATGTAGATGGAGATTCAGTTGTTGGTATTATTGTAGATGGTTTTATTGTAGTTGGAATAACTGTTGTAGGTTTTTGTGTTGTTGGTTTTTGTGTTGTTGGCTTTATTGTTGTTGGTTTTATTGTTGTTGGTCTTGCTGTAGTGGGTGAAGGAGTTGATGGTTTAATGGTTGTAGGTGTTTGGGTAGTTGGTTTAACTGTTGTAGGTTTTTGTGTTGTTGGTTTTTGTGTTGTTGGCTTTATTGTTGTTGGTTTTACTGTTGTTGGTCTTGCTGTAGTGGGTGAAGGAGTTGATGGTTTTTGTGTTGTAGGAGTTTGTGTTGTTGGTTTAACAGTTGTTGGTGGTTGAGTTGTTGGAGGTGGTTGAGTAGTTGGTTTACTTGGATCATAATTATGGATTTTTACTTTCAAATCAAAACATTTTCCGCTTTCTTCAACATAAGCAAAGGGAGATTTTACACAAATATTCACTGTTTCTTCTTTATCATTTTCTACTTCACCTACTTTCAGTATTAATTTTGATTCATACTCATGAGGTAAATATTTTACACTTTCTAATGATTTCATACTTATTATTTCACTTCCACTTATTACTATTTCAGATGGATATGGTAAACTAAATATTATATTAAATTCTCTATTCTCTTCTACATATTCACTATAACTAACTGTATATGATGGATTTACATCTTTATTTACTATTTCAATTATTTCAGATCTTCCATTTGTTATTCCATTTAGATCATAGTTGAATTTGTTATAAGAATTTTCACCACAACTGTCTTTATTCAATGTTTCAGTCATTGATTGTATTGATGATTCACTTGTGGACCAACTCTTTACAGTTACATTTATTCCACTTATGCAACCATTTTCACTTATTGATACAACACTTTCTTCATTTCCTTCTTTTAATGATAAATATAACACATAACTATCTTTCACATCATCTTTATATATTGGATTTAAACTTATCTCATTTCGATACCAAACAGATTTCACTTTGTTATAATATGGATAAGAATTTTCATCAAATGATATATCAACATTTTCTAATAGCTTATATTCATCAATTATTTTATTTCCATCATATCTTGGCATTGTAGAATAATACATTTTTGTATCTTTTGTAAAGAATCCATTCAAATATTTATATGGCTTTTCTTTTATATCAGATGTTTCATCAACTATTTCTACTGATCCAACTCCTTCTACTTTATACTTATTTGGTATTTGAATATAAACATTGTTCATTAAATTTGGGTTACTTCCTTCACTTATTTTAGTTACTTCATGAAATAATATTTCATCAGAACTAACTGTTATTGAAACATAGACATTCTTTATTATTGAACTACCAACTCCATATTTCGCTATACAGTTTATATTTACTTCACCAATTGTTGATTGTGTAAATTCCCAATTACTATAACTATTTGATAATTCTACTTTTGCATTATTTCCATTCTCTAAATGACCTCTAAATCCTACTACATCCATTTTTCCGCTTATTTTACCAAATTTTATATCATTCCAACATTCATCTACATAAATTGGAGTATCACTTCTACTAATAAATGGACCGAAGAATGTCCAATCTGTTGTTTCAATATTCACTATTTCTCGAATAATAACAAAACATCTAAAGAATTTTATAAAACTTGAATCAGTCAAACCATGTGATATTGTAACACTAATACTTATACCTCTTTTTATATCAGCATTATATTTATTTATATCACTATAACTATACGATATTATTACATCTTTTCCTTCACCAAACATCAAACCATTATATACAAAATGATCATCATTATAATTTCTGGTAGATGTAAAACTATATTCATTTCCTTTCACAAATATTCCACTCACTTCTTTTCCTTCGATATTCTTTATACTTCCACTAATCAATCCAAATGTTGTTTTCCATTCATTAGTAGTTATTGAGATCTTTCCATCAAAATATATTCCAACATGAATCATTATCATATTCTCCATTGAATTACTCAATAAACCAAAGGTTTTATCTTCTTCATTTTGAATCATTTCAATATTTGAATTTAATTTCAATTCAATATCATATAAATAACTATTAGATAACTTTGAAAATATTCCATTTGCATTTAATTTCAACAGATTTCCAACTGGTAAGGATTCGATTACAAAATGAACATGTTCTAATACTTTACCATCTAAATCACCAAATAATTGAATGTTTTTAGTTTCTTCGCCATTTGAATCGAATTTTAATATTATCTTGGTTTCATCACCTTTTCCTATCAACTTTGAGAATTTTATACTTTCTAATGGTGGAATTTTCCAATCTTTCATTTCAACTATATATGATCTATCAAGTAATATTTCATCTTTATCTTGAGTAATAACATCATAAAAATTATTTCCTGGTGGAAGTGTTGTGGGTTTAATTGTTGTTGGTCTTGCTGTAGTGGGTGAAGGAGTTGATGGTTTAATGGTTGTAGGTGTTTGGGTAGTTGGTTTAATGGTTGGTTCAACTGTGGTTGGAATTGGAGTTGGAGTTGGTGGTTGAGTAGGAGGGTTTATTTGACATTTACTATCATCAATAACACTATCCCATACTCCATTTTCTAAACATTTTTTACTTTTATATCCATAATTACATTTTACCATTGAACTTCCACCTACATAAACTGAAGGAAATTCTCCATCATTTTCACATACGGATAATGACTTTTGATTCATCACAAATAACTTAAATTGAAGATAAAATCCCCAATCAGCCATAAAGTTATTAATACTTAATACTTCTAGTCTATAACTCTCAAATGATTTTTTATTATTCAACAAATTGTATTCATGCTTATTATAACAATTTAATCCTGCTATTTCATCTTTATCTCCACCTATTTCGGTCAAACCCATATTTTCATTTGAATACAATTCATTCCAGATTGGATTTTCACTATCACTACTTCCAAAGATTTTTATTGATTTAGGTTGAGTATTTGGATTGTTGGTACAACCAGCTATTGAAAATTCATTCATATAATGAGCTTCATTGTTATTGAATGTATATGTAATATTATATGGAAAGAAATTCTCAGGATGTTTATCAAATTTATCATCATTATAGAATGCAATTGAACAAAAATCTTTTACTACTCCTTCTTTAATTTCAAATGTTTTTTCCATTCCTTCTACATTATATCCCTTGTCTAATTCATTATTTGTAGCTGGAGTTAAAACATAATCTACATTATCAACTTTTGATATTTGATTAGATGTAGTAATTGCATCTTTAATAGAAACTTCTAATAAAAATATATCATTTCTATTTGTTGGTTTGGAATTTTCATGAATTTCTATTCCAATATAGTTTATTCCATCTTGAATTACTTCTAATGGAATTGATAATTGTCGATTGTTTATTTCACTTTTTAATGATAAAGTTGAAGAATCTATTTCACCTGCTTTCAGATTTCTTCGGAATATTTCATATCCATTTACATAGATTAATAAACCATCATTATATGATATTCTTATAGATGGAGGACCAGTTTCTTTTACTTTTTCTATTTTGAATGATGTTCGATAATATCTGGTAATTGATGACTTTTTATCAAATTCAGATGGTATTCCTAATTTCCAATTCTCTTCATTTGGATTATAAAACAATGACCAAGATGAATCTGTTTGGATATTATCAGTATATTCCCATTCTGTTATATCTGTAATTGGATAATTTGGATCTCTTTGAGCTGTAATTGTCAAAACAACTGTTTCAGAATAACCATTTTCGTTTTTACATTTTATTGTATATTTACCACGTTTATATTTGTCAGTAATAAATCCACTCAACACACCGCTTGATTTATCAAATGTCATTCCATCTGGAATAGCATCTATCTCAAATAAATAAGCTCCATTTGTCACTTTTGGACCAATATAATAATCTGTTAGAACTAATAATTCATATTTATTACTGGAATATTCAATTATTGGTTTTCCAGTATTAACAACGGAAAATGATATTCTTTCATTAGCTGTTGCTGATTTTGAAACTAATATATTATGTTTTGAATTATATATTCTGTATTTTCCATTACCTTTAAATTCTATTTCATAATTTCCATTTCCTTGATTATCTTCATTTACAACAAATATTTTAATTGATTTCATTGGCTCAAATTCTTTTGGGGTAACTGTTATTTCCATTTGAATCATTTACAATTATTTCTTTATTATTCATATCTTCATATTCATATACCAATTCGAAATAATATTGTGATGCTTCTATTGTTATTGAAATTTCATGAGAACTAATTCCTGTTAATTCATATCGATATACAGTCACTTTATAATCGATTACTGGTTCTAATACAACTCCTGATATTATTCCATCATCTTTTTTAATTGTCAATCCTTTGGGTAATGTACTGGAAGTGAATTTTGATTTATCTAATTTACCACATTGAATTGATATTGTTTCTCCCTGCTGTATATTTATCCTTAGTTTCACATGTAAATGCATTAATTGATTCATATTTTTCTATTCCAATATCGATTTTGGTTTGTTAGTTTATCATATGACATTGAACTGCCTATAACATAATATGATGTTAATGGAGATTCAATTGTTGGACTTCCACTTATTTCACGCTGTTTTTTCATTGAAATATAATCCAGTTGGTAATGGAGGATATATTGAAAATGATTGATAATTACTAGGAGTTATTGTTTTATGGAATATCAATGTGTTGCTTGGAATTGGAGCCATTTAATGGATATATTACATAAGTGAAATTATATTCCATAAATCCAATTGGAATGTGATACATTTCATCACCATAATATGAAATAAATGAATTATTTCCATGTATTTTAGTATAAAAAGCTTCGAAAGTGTTAGATTGAGTATTACTTGGTCTTCCATAATACAATATCTTTCACCATAGGCATGATAATAATTACCAACTATCCGTGCAAATTTTACAAAAATTATTATTTGAAATTTGTATTGAAATCCCAAACACCTGAATAATAATACCAATTTCCTGACATTGACCATCTATTTCTTATATTTAAACGAATTAATTACATATGTGAAATTAATTGAGGTTTGTGTTTCCATATTGTAACTTAAATCAGGCCATAAATACATTCCTTTCTCCATAATCTATATATCTCTTTGTCATTACATATTTTAATACTGCTTTCTTAGAAACACCATGAGATAAACAACATGCATTTTCATCAAATAAATCTTTATGGTAATAAGTTTTATATCCTTGAATAGCTTGAGTAGTATCTGCTCCATAGTGAATTATTACTATAAATGAAGATGAACTGTGAGTATTTTTTCCAGATATTACAATCTTTTGAGAATCATAATTTGGTTTGTCAGATATCATACCTTTTATTGTACAATTATTAGAATCTATTGTAATTCCATTTGGTAAACTTCCACCATTTGTTTCTATATCATATTCACAACTTTCTATTTCACCTTCAAATGATGGTGAATAAATACTACTAATGTTTTTCACAAAATAATATCTCATTTGATTGATATGATAAGAATTGTAATGGTTTTGTCTTTGGAGTAGGAATAGCTACTACTTGTAAAGAGATTTCTATTCCGATGGTTTGTTTTCAAGTTGGTTATTTCGATTGATAATTTGGTTGTTTCATAAGTAGAAGAAATACCACTAGTTGTAAATTCACAATTATCATTCCAACTCTAATCCAGCAAATAATTCACCTGATACTATTTTACAACCGTAGATTGGAGTATTGCAATGAGGTTTGTTTATTGTAAATGGACTATTCATTGGAATTGTGATTATTCCATCAATTCCATAAGAAACATTCTAATAATGTTGAACTAACAGCTATTCTCATCTTTTTCATTATTTATTTGTTCCAGTTTCTTCATTCATTGTATATTCAATTGTATATTCTTTCATTGAACTTACTACATCACCTATAAATCCACTGATTGAACAACTACTTGGATTTAATACTATTCCACTTGGTAATGAAGGAGTGATATTACAACTCTTTACATTCTCATTGTATAATACACTTCGCATTTCATTCACTATACTATTCGAATAGAATACATAACCATTATTACTCACAAATACCAATTGAACCTCAGATGAAGAATCACAAGTAACACTTATTACCAATCTTTCATTTAATGCTCTTAAAAGTGTTACTGTAAATACACCATTCTCAAAACTAAAACCATTATCACTTGGCATACCTGTTTGACTAATTACGCTACAACTACCCCAAACTTCGGCTTTATTATGTATTCTAATCCAACTGTTAAATTGAAATAGGTTTGATAGTATTCTAATAAGGAAGACTCTTGATTTATTCTGTTTCTTAATTCAACTTCTGATGATATTTCTATACCTTCATTTAACTTTATTTTGTCTAATTCGATTTTTCTAATTGTTTTACCATCACTTTCTATCAACAGAATACCTAATTCCACATTTAAGCCTTCTACATTGTTTCTTCTCAACTCATATACGTCATTCCATGATGAACATAATGTATGGAATATTTACTACCATCGGCTATTACTGTAAACTTGTTTGTAAGATCAGTTTGACCATTCTTGCTTTTGAGAGTGAAATACTTTCTGAAATCAGTAAGTACATCATACTTCTCTGATTTCTTTCAACACATCCTTCTAAGAAGATATGTACAACTTTCTTATCAGATCCTTCGCATCTTTGATTACCATATCCTTGTACTAATTCTCTTCAGATCCTTCTGATGAAATTTCACCATGGTTATTCTTACCAGAATGTAAAACTCGAAATTGATCTATACTTTTGTGTTGTCTGTAAGTGTAACAGAGCATAAA
>NGBS01001273.1:0-15265 GCA_002245135.1 Proteromonas lacertae | reverse complement strand
CAGTATCTATTACAATGACAATCGAATAATGATAATCTGTAAAAGCTATATAAAGAAACATGTAAATGATTCAATAATGATGGAAATATTTTCTATGTTGAATGGATTAAAGATAAATCAATTGAATGAATTGCGAGAGATGAGTGAAGAATATGTAAAAATGAATGTATTTAAATACTTGAATGATGGTATATAAATGAATTTGTGATTTTCTTTGAATAGATGAATTATTATTAAAACTGAATTTAGAATCAATGAAGTTTCTATTGAATAATGATGAATTATTAATAAAGAATGAGAGTTGGTTATTGAATCGTTTATTGAAATGGTATGTAAGAGTATTGAAAGAAGAGTGTGAAGAAAATGAAGAAGAATTGTATTGTATTGTTGAATTATTAAAAACAAAAATCCATTTAAATGAAATAAATAAAGACGAAATATGTGAAAAAAATTTATTAGAATTATCGAAATTAAAAATCTGTATAGATGACTATATAAATCATCATACCTGTGTAAATATAGAAGAAGTGAAGAATGTTGAATTGATGAAGATAATAATTGAAAATTATATGAAAGAAGAATCCAAAATAGAATTGAATGAAAATATATTAGAGAAGTTAAATCGTGAAGAAATCAAAGAAGAAGTGATAAAATTATTAAAAAATGAAGATATAAAAATGATCGAAATAGTTTTAAATATAATAATTGAAATGAAAATATGTGAAATAATACCTATTGGAATAAAGAATGATTTATTATTAAAACTCATATATGAATATAAAAGATTTAAAAGAAATCGAACCTTGAAGTGTTTATGTATATTTGTTGATGATAAGGAGTATATTTCAACAATGAAGTGTCTTTGTGGAAAAGAAATTCTTTATAGAATATTAAACAATGGATGTTATTTAAGTTCCAAATCCAAAGAATTGTTAATCGAATATATTCAAGAAATGAAATGAATGAGAATGGAGAAGAAGAGATGAGTAATATCATTATAGATGAAGAATTATTAGAGAAATTAAAAATAAAAGAAATCACATCATTTTCATATCCTCATTTAGAATATTTATTAATGGTAAATGAAGAAATGTCAATAATTCCTTCATTTGATGGATCAAGATGTGAATTTTCAATCAATCCATCCTTACCTGATGGAATAATGATAGATAGAGAAAATGGAATAATACATGGTAAAATGAATGATAGTTGTGAAAAGAGAGAATATGAAATAATCTGTAAAAATGTAAGAAGTGAAAAGAAATTTAAAATCTCATTAGAATTTATTGATATAAAATTCACAGAATTAAATAAAAGTGGAGATATAACAATCTCAAATAATGGAAAAGTAATAACAAATCCTCATAATGGTTTTAATCATTGTTATTTAAATTTGAAGATGGAAAATGGAGTTTATCATATCAAATATAAATTTCATAAAAATCAATCAAATAGTAATAATAATATATTCTTAGGATTATCAACAAATAATACATATTCTGGTATTAACATTTATAATCAATCAACAACATGCAATTATTATGCATTTAATGGCAAAAGTCAAGATATTGCAAGATATTGTCATATTGGAACAGTTGTTACAGTAAATCCAAATTTCAAAAATCATGGAGATGGTTCAATTTATGAAGTGATTGTTGATATGAATAAAAGAGAATTTTGGATTAGTCATAATAATTCATCTCCTGTTTTACTTGTTAAAGATTTGCCATCTCCATTATATCCATATGCTATTCCTTACAATAATTATGCCTCTTTTGAATTATTATCAGTTTCTCATCAAAAATTAAATATTTTTAACTCTAAATAAATTATATAAATATATATTAATTGCATTTTTATCTTTAAATAGATGAAATAAATTGAATTTAATATTCTGTGGTGCGAAAAATTATAAACCCCAAATTCTTTAAAAATTAAAATTCATTACTATTCTTGCTTCAATTGTGAATATATTAACATCAATAGCTATGAGTATGGAGTAATAGCATGTTATTTTGAAAATTTAAAAAAGAAGAATATTGGTGATTTCTTTATAGGAAAAGAGATTATCTATAGCTGACATTGAAGTATATGATACATCTTATCTTTGTGATGCTTATTCAAACGGTTTAATAAAGAAAAATTCAACATTAAAAGAATTTATGGAAGCGTTTGAAAAACAACCTAAATATGCTGAATATTGTAAATCATCACGACATCATAGATAAATTTATTATACTATGAAAATTTCGTATTTTTGGATTAAAAATGTATAAAAAATGTATAAAGTTACAGAAAGTGTGGTATAAATAAACATAATCACTTAATTATTACAACTATATGATATTTGTGTTAATATACAACATTTTATAGAGAAAAATAGAAAAAAGCTCAATATATAACTATATTTTTTCAACACTCAATTACCAAACAAAAATAAAATTAAAATATAATCAAAATAATAACAATTATAACTATTTTCACATTATTATTTCATTCTCAACATTATCTTTTTCAGTTTTATTATCAGTATTTGAAAGTTTATATAAAGGTAAAAAATGACCCATTCTTTCAGCTTTACAGTGTAAATAACCTATATCATATTCATTCGGTTTTATTATTACAGGAATTAAACTGTCTATCTTTATACCTAATTGTTCCAAACTATGTATTTATATTATTATTTTTATATTTTATACCACATTTTCTTATAAGGATTATTTGTCATTAATCGGATTGAAGAAATATGTAAATCTTCCAATATCTGTTTTACACATTCATAAGTTCGATAATCATCTTCTAAACCTAAACATCGATTAGCTTCTACTGTATCTTTACCATCATCTTGCAAATGATAAGCAGCTATTTTGTTTGCTAAACCTATTCCACGACCTTCTTGTTGAAGATAGATTACCATTCCACTATTCTCTTTTATATAACTTTTTGCATGTTCTAATTGTTCTTTACAATCACATTTCTTTGATCCAAATACTTCAGATGTAAAACATTGATCATGAACACGAACAGCTACACTACTACTATTTTCGATTTTACCTGATATTAATGCAACTGGTTGAAATGAACTATTCATTTTAAAATTATCAATTTATAAATCATACAAATCACGACATTCTAACGAGGTGTATACTCGAATACGAAATTTACCTACATTTGTTGGTAGAATTGCTTCTGAGAAACAAGAAACATGAATTGATTGTAATTTACTCTTTATTATTTCAGGTAAATCAGATTCTACTTTCTTTATGCATTTATCTTCATTTTCACTATATTCGCTTTTTAAATCTTTACTCATCTTCTTATCATCAAATAAACAGCAGTCATTTTCATTCATACAATCACTCATATCTTCATTATATGGATAAAAACATCTCAAATGACAAACAGCAGTAGCCATAGTCAAATAACAAACAAAATGAGTTAATCGGAAAAATAACTTTACAATATCTATTCAAATTACCAATGAAATATTCTTTACAATTCTATTTTTTAAATATATATTCGTTTTATTCACATTACACATCATTATATTAATATGTCATTATATAGACATAACATCTTCATCAAATAATTATTGAAAGCAATCAAACTACAACAAACACACCTCATATTGCTTCATAATGCAGTCAATAAATTAATAAAACACTCATTTCAATTTTTATTCCATTCATTTAACTATTAATATCTCACACACTCTTTATTACTTCATAGTAACAATTACAATATCATCATTCCAGATTAATGCAGATTACATATACCACTATTCATTTTTATTCATCATTATTTTCTTTATCTTTACATTCATAGAATATTGAGCATTTAAAAAATATTAGGTGCGAAAAGTTAGAAATCCCCAGATTTTATTAAATCAAATGGATCGTCACTATCGTTGGTGTAATCATGAAGATATCACTCTCAGTGACGATGGATTAACAGTGCTAACTAATCCGTATATTTATTATTTGTAATAATTGTAGAATTCTGAACAGAATGAGTTTAGTTTATGCCAACAGTGCAATTCCTCACCTTTGTTATAGTGATAAACGTAGTACAAGACTAGAACCATTTACTTCTGTAATAAGTATATAGTTTATATTTAATAAGTTAGAAATCTGCCAAAGATGTCACGATCCACTAACAGCATACAACACAGTAGATATAGAGCCACTTTTTATTCCCAATGAAATAAACAAACCAACGCTGTTATGTAAATACTGTATTTCCAACTGTTTTGAGAATAAAAGGATAATGACTCAAAAGTGTATGAATGTGAATATAAATGCTAAATCACCTCGTACTCCATCTGAATTGCAAAACACATACAGAGTAACAATAGGAAAAGGAATAATTCCATTCAAACTAAAAAGAAACAACACAAAAGAAGAAGATGAATATTATTATTATAGTATAAGTGAAATAGGATTAGAAGAGAAAGAGTTTATATTAGAATATGAATGTTCAATATTAATGGAAATAGGTGATAGATTGATTCAAGTGAATGATATAAGATTGAATTATATACCCAATATCAATGAAGTGTTATATAATATGGAAAGACCAATAACATTTACATTTCAAAAGAAAAGTAGAGCAGAAGCCTTTGATTCATCTCAATCAGTACAATCTTTATCGAGATCTTTATCATGTCCAGCAGCAGTTCCATCTCGTAAATCATGTGAATCGAAATTAAATCTACTTCAAAATCTATCTAAAGAATGGAATAATTATCCTTCATTTTATTTTGAGATAAGTATATTAAAATGTGATAAAGATAGTAATATAATTTGTGGTTTTTTACCTGATCCAAATCAATTTTCATTAGAAATAAGTGATGAAACAATCTTAAGAGATTTAGGATTATTAACATTTGATGAAACGGAGTGTGTAGCAGGTAATACAATAGGTTGTGGAATAAATCCAATCAGTCAAAAGCTGTTTTATATAATTGATAATAATGAAGATAATAAAATAGAAATTCGTGATTATAAACATTATTATACAACTGAATATTATCCAGTGATTTATACAAGCACCAATTCAATAAAATTTCATACCAATTTTGGAGACAAACCATTTGTGTATAACAACAAACTACGAAATATTTATTTGGTGAATAACCAATATCCATTGAATAAAATAAGTCCATTAAAACTAATAAAAAGTCTATCCAATACAATATGTTATTTATTAGATAAATACCAAAGAAAAATGAGTTTAAGTAATAAAGAGATTCGTTCTGAGATTCGAAAGTACTGTGAAATGTTAAGTAATATAGAAAGTCCATTATTAGATATTGATATAAATAAGAATCTAAAAGCTTATAAATACTATGATAAATTTAATAGAACAACCAAACTGAGTAGAAGAACGAGTAATAACAACATTGAAAAATTGACAATAGATCAAATAATCGAACAATTAGAAGATTTGAAGAAGAAGATGGTGAATATGAAGAATATAGAGAATACAAGTTATAAATATGATAATATGATAAATAATGATTCAAGTATAATACCTTATAAGAATCGAAATCATACATTATATATAATATTTAATGAATTGTATGATTTAGTTTATGTTGCTAATAAATATATAAGAGATAATATAACAACTGCTTTAAGTAAATATGTATATATATATTTGCATTTATTCTTATATAATAGAATCTATCCTGGGTATATCCCAAGTTGAAGAAATTGAATAAAGATCATTTAGATGAGATAAATGAATTATTGGATTATAGTGTAATTCGAGAAGAGTTTATAAAACAGAATATAATTGGACTAATCTTACCTAAGAGTGATAAAATTGATCCAATTTACCAAGAAAAAATCAAAATAAGCTTATTAAAAACTCTGAAACATTGTAATCAAACTCATATTCGATATTTATCATCCTATTTAAGAGAATTGCTAAATTTGATAGATTATTATGTAAGTAATGAAACGAACAGTGATATAATAATTGATATAATAAGATCTTTCAGTGCTCTTTGTTCCTTTCTACCTCAACCAGCAGCTAATTATAGTTTATTGGTTAAATCCTACAATATACTGTTGAATAAATATATAAACAATGTAATAGAGATAAAAACCTGTGAATTTGAAGATAAACTATTATATCGATTATCAATTCTTACATATTTCTTTTGTCATAAGTTGTTTGAATCATTTTCTTCATTGGAAATAGATAAGATGTTAGTAATAATATATAAATGTTTAAAGAGTAAAAAATACGAGATAGAACGAAATGGTTTGTTGTGTATAAAAAGTATATTAAATGCTAAAGAGATTCGATATGGAAATATAATAAAGAAAGCTAAAATCAAGATTGATCCAATAGATTGTCCAATTATATATGATGATGAAAGATCCTTAAGAGAAAGAAATGAAGTAGAAGAGAATAATGGTTTATCATTGAATAATTCACCATTATTAGTATTACCATCACCATCATCGTCACTGTCCATATCATATAATGAAATTGTATCACCAAGAATACCTTCAACAACGTCATTAATATCGAATGAATTAATAAGATACAAAGAAGAATTAATAAAAGAATTTATAAATTATATTGGAAGATGTGACAAAAGACAAAAATCCAAATTATATATTTATTTAAAACATAATAATCCAATAATTGATTCAATCTATGTGATATTATGTATATTAAATTATATGTCATTTTCGAATGAAAATAATATCGAAATAATCAAATGTCAATATGAAAGTTTGATGGAATTATTAAAAGATAATCATTTGAATTATATGAAGATAAAAGTTCATATCTATTCATTACTAAGTCCGTTATTAATAGAATATAAAGACAATCACAAATATGATGAAATGTACTTGAAAATGATCCACAGAGATTTACAAAGTAATTGGAAATTGTTATTGTGTTTAGTGTTATACAGTTTATGTAATTTTACAAAATATAACAGTAACAAAATGAATAATAAGAATATAATGTTAAAGTTGTGTGAAATGTTTAAGAATGAAGATAGTTATTTACTATATGATGTATATATCTTTTTGATATTAAGTCATTATTCATCTCATCGTGAATTTCGAAAGCTATTAAGTGAAAAGATCAATTTAGAAACAATTCAACTACTATTAGATGAAAGTGAAGAAGAATCCTTAGTAAAATCAATCATTAGTTTTATAACAAATCTAATCCAAGAAAATGAAGAAATATCATTACTATCTGCTGAGAATAATACAATGTTGAATAATAAATATCTATTTTCTGTATTATATCGTCGATATGATTCCAAAGTAATATCGATGTTTATATACTCCATAATCCTCAATTTAGACAATTATCCCAACTTGTGTATTCCAATATTGAAATTATGTGAATTATTTACTTTGAACTTCAGTTATTCGATGTATACAATAGGAAAACTATATCCAATTCTTCACAAGAATTTTCATAACTTTTCAAAGGAAGAACAAATTGCTTGTGTTAAATTTGTTCATGATCATTCTATATCAGATGATTTAAGAGATGGTAATGGAATGTTAAATGAAGAAATATGTGAATCGTTATTAAGAATGAATCATAAATTGATTTGGAATTACATATTACAATATAATTCTATATACACACAAATAAAATTTCTTGAATATTTTGAAACATTTTTACCATATCAAAATGTCATTAAAAGGAAGGATTCTGAAAATAGATTATCACCAAATGTATCATCTGCAGTAAGTCCATCTATTTGCAATTTCCCATCACCAAAAATTGAAAATGAAAAATCTGGAAATGATATTAGTAGTAGTATATGTGATATAATAAATGAAGAAGGAGATGATGATGATGATGATGATGACGATGAAGAATCATGTAAAGAATATTATCAATCATTAACAAATTCATTGATAAAATGCCTGATACCAAGTTTTATTGATGATAGTTTGGATGATAAAGTTATATATGATCAATTCTATGAATTTGATGATAGTTATATGAAGGTAGTAAGTGGAGAAGTATTTATCAATAATGATAATACTCATCAAGAAGGATATCCGCCAAAGTTTATTTATGATACAAATTACTTATTGTTTACTTCATTGTTACAGTTTATGTATAATACAATGTTCAGTGGAAACTTTTATCCATCAAAGAGATTATTGAAAATATATTTCCCAGTTAACATTAATTATACTGTTTGTGGTAAGAATTATACTTTAACAAAGTTCGATTCAGTTTTTAATGATAAAAGACATTTTTTTTGTTTATATTTTAATCATGTAATAATGAACAAGCAAAGCGGTAGAGCAATAGCGAATTGGTTGCATAGTCATAAAAGAGTAGTTTCTTTAGAATTGAGAATGCAAAAAGATGACTCATATTTTTATGGTTTATATTATTCATTTTTAAATATCATACCAAAATCTATTACATCAATAGTATTTTATTCATTACCATCAATTGATGAAATAGAATCAGTTTTTAGTTTGAATTATAAAAGAAGAGGATCGAAACTAATAGAAGGAATAGGAATAATTGAAAGTAGTTTACATTTGTATCTAGTAGACAAAGAAAACAATAATTATTTTCCCTTAATAACAAAATTATTTAAGAATGACAGTTATGGTGTAAAATGGTATGATTTACAGAAGAATGATTTAACTGATGAAGATGTATCTGAGATATTATCTGTCTTGAAAGATAATTCATCTGTAGAATCATTCGATTTTTCTAATAACAATATCAATGTAGGAGATAGAATGACTGAAATACTTTGTTCAACTAAAGAACCTAATATGGTGAATAGTAATGATAGTGTTAATAGATATAGAAGTGTTAATAATAGTTTTATGAACATGGGAATTACTCCAACTCCACTTATTTTTAGTGGTACAACACCTAATAGTATTAATAATCGAAGAGTATCTAGTGGATCTGGATTGTTTCTATCACCATCAGCATCTCCTTCAACACCTTCCTTTTATGTGAATCATGTAAATACTTTTCAGATTGAACCACAGAAATCTAGTGTAGTAAATGACATTAATAAACAGAACAATATAGAATTGAAACATGTTGCTTCTCCAATCAATAAAAAGACAGTTCCTCCATTAGTTATACCTATTATGTCTAGATCATATATCAGTTGTTTAAATGTATTGCTTTTAAATGACAACAATATATCAATTTCAAATGTGATTAAGTTGTTTAATGCGATATCAGTGGTTGATAGTACTTTGGAAAGATTTTATATAACTAGAAATCATCTAAGAATTGAGGATAGTGAATCAAAAATGGATATAATGAATAAAGAAGGAGATAGACTGCCATTATTTATTCGATCATTAATAGAATTATTTAAATCGAATACATCATTAGTTACATTTGATATATCTGAAAATGAATTTGATTTAACACCATATTTCACAGAAATAACAGAAGCATTAATAGAAAGTAAAGATAGAAGCCATCTTCTTCATTTTGTAGTTGATACTTATTGTAATGATTGGGATACTTTTGTGTTTAATTTTAAGTCAGGTGGTAGTGATGTTGTTAACAATAAAATGAGTAATTCAGAAAGTGAAAATGAGCGAAAAAGTCCAATAGAATATTTGAATGCAAATGAAGGTGATGATGATCGTAATCCTGATATGATATTGTTTATGAGTTTACCATTGGAAAGTAAATATTTAAGAATAGAAGATGAAAAAGATTCAATAATAAATACATTAAATAAATCAACATGTAATATAAAACTGAATATAGTTTATGGAAATGAAAGTCGTATTACTCCATGTTATCATCCTCAAATATTCCATTATGCTGGTCATGTAGGAGTAAAAGATTCTGTATTTATTCTTGAAGATTGTAATGGAGGAGAAATAAAAAGAAACAGTAAAGATTTTATCAACTATATTTATCCTGAAAATACATATAATTTAAGATTAGTATATTTAAATGCCTGTTATAACGAAACAATATTGAATCAATTATTAGAAAAGAAAATTCCTCACATAATCTCATGTAATAAAGAATATGCAACAAGAATAAGCGATTCTGTTTGTATTGAATTTTCTCATACATTTTATCAAGCATTATTTCGTGGTTATACAGTATATAATGCTTATAAATTAGCTTGTGATTCTGTTTCAATTTATGAATTAGAAAATAACAAACCTCCTTTTATATTAAGTCCAATAAATGGAAATCATGAAGAAATTTTGTTTTATCCCATTGTGAAACATACATTTACAATCGAAGAGCCAATATTCTTATTACCTAAACTACCGAAAATATTTGTAGGTCAAGGATATAGAATAAAAAGATTATTAAAAATCTATAATAGTTTTTCTTATGATAAGAATCAAATAATAATTCCAAGAATCACATTAATTCATGGAAAAGAAGGAACTGGAAAGTCTTTATTTGCTTTAGGTGTTTTACATTATATTGAAACAAGAGAATTAATATTGACAAATCATGTGACATTTTATATATCTTTAGAAGGTTATAAAAATGTGAATGAAATAATGAAGTTTATAAAAGACCAAATGTTATTACAGAAGAAACGATTAGAAGAAATAAAACCAATTCTAATAAATGATTTAGAAAATGCAAGTAAAATAATGTGTTTAATTCATGTAGAAAGTGAAAATAATGAAGAATTGTATAACAGATTAAATAAAGAATATAAAAAGACAAAATTTATAATAACAACAAGAGATTTTACTTCATTTGGATATTCATCTCCAAGAGAGGCAATTGATGTAAGTAGAGTAATTGTTCCACATAATCCATTGAATGATTTTTTTCATGATGATTTGATATATGAAGTATATAAAAGTCTTGTTACTGATTATGATAATGATGAAATATCAGAATTTAAGAAATTATATAAAAATACTTTAGATTTCTCCAACTTTAGTATATTTATTTATTTTATATTATGAATTAGAAACATTGTTTAATGACATTTACAGAAAGATTCGTGAATTTAGATTTTAATTTATTGTACAAATGATAATTTAGTTTTTAAAAATATCATTATTTGTTTTTTTATTTTTATCAATATTTTATTCATATCAAAAACATATAATAATAAAATAATAATAATCATAATTACTGTTTAGTTAAAGTAGCGAATTTATTCATTTGTGTTTTAGTTTGAGTTGTAAATGTTCTTGACATATTAGTTGTAAACGACATATTACTCAACGATTTGTGAGATGAATTTCTTGAAGTTGAATAACTGCCACCAATAGCACTATTTCCACCAGCAGAACCACTTGATGTAACATTCTTTGCATCTTCATCGATATAAATACTCACTAATTTCAAACCATATTGTAATACTCCAACTATTATCGCTGTTAAATGAATTCCCATTGATCTTAATAATAAAGCTGAATCTGGTTCAGTACTTACATTAAAATCTAATAATACCATTATTGCACCAAGTACTAATATCACTATTGAGGAGATAAACATTCCTAACGAATCATTATGTTCATTTGCGATATTCTTTGTTGAATTTGACATGAATACTAATATTACAGCAGGTAAGAAATCTGTTATTAATTCAATCACTGTAAATGGAGTTGAATATTCACATTCTCTTATTGATACTTCATTGAAATAATTACTATTTGAAACACTGTAAGTACCTACATATTCATTTGGATCTACTGTAAACCATATTAACAACAATATAGCTTCAAATATCATAAAACCTAACCAAAAACTCAATACTCTATATATTGTGATTTTAGTTTTACGAATTGATCCTCTGATTCTTCGATGTTTTTGGTATAATTTTGATTCTGTTGCAAATAATGCCCCAAGTAAACTTTTCACAGCTAAACCTAATACAACCACTCTTGTAGCACAAACACTATTATCAGAGGCTGGATATAAAGACATTGGAATTGAACTAAATGCTAAAAATATTAATGCAATTGCTGTTACAAAGTTATGAGCTCTACCAAATGTACGTATAATACTTTGTTGTCTGTGAATAAATACAAATATTAAACAACTTATTCCAACTAACATAGATAATCCCATTAATGTATAACTAACAGCTTGAATAGTAACACTGTAATTAAAATATACTTGATCTTTACCATATTTACATTCATTAGGTAATCCTTCAGGGTATGGTTCTGGTTCAAATAATGAATTTGATCCTCTTGATGGGAATAATTGAATAAACTTCGCATTACGATTAATTTCAAATACATATGAGTTACGAGATACATAGAAGGATTCAGTTACTTTAACTAAACCAGAAGGAACTTCTACTTCTAATCCAATACCCGTTAATTGTAAATATCTTAAAGGTGGTAAGATCTTACCAGAATCAGTCACAGCTGTTGGATATAATTCTTCCCAAATTGCAAATGAATCTTTTATTGCTTCGATATTATCATCAATTGCTGTATTTATACCAATATAACCTTTAGCATCACTAACAAAAGATTGTGAAATTGCAGTTGATAATGATTCTTCATAACCTTGTACAACTAAAGAACCATATATTTGAGATAATAAATCATCAGTATAGTCATTTTTGTCAAAGTTTAAGAAGGTTAATAAAACTTCACGACTATTGATTGAATTGGATATATAAGTATTAATAAACTTCAAACTAATCTCACCTGTCAAATAATATAATACTGCAATTCTACCATTCTCATCATCTTCTTTTTTCTTCAATATTGTACTAATAGCATCATTGATTTCATTCTCTGTTCCTTCTTCAATTGTGATTCTAGAAATTGTCTGTTTATTTACAGAGTAATGTTCTTTTACATAATAATAAACAATATCCCAATTAGTACTCATCAATTCACTATTATCAGATATAAATATTAAACTATTAATTCCTTGCTTATGAATATATTGTTCAGCAGATAAGAATCTTTGAGAAGCTGTTGTACCAACTGCTATTCTGTATGGATAACAACTTTTTCCTTCAGTAAAACCATAATAAACATATAACTTTGAAGTTTCTTTTGCTGCTGATAATGCATTATCCATACAAACACTAGTTTGACATCCAAAGAATGCTACAACTTCATCATCTTTCAAATATGGTGCTGTTTTATTACCAAATTCATCACTTGTAGCAGCAAATATAAACACTGGTACAATATTATAACCATTTATTCCATTGTAATTAATATCTTGAACTAATGAATATTCAATAATCATTGCATTTACTTCTTTCAATTGTGCTTGAGTTGTTTCATGGAAGAATATCATTTTCAATGTATCAGGTCTATATCTACTCTCACTAATTGTCCAATCACATTTATATCCTTCATTTTCAGGGAAATTATGAATCCAAGCTTCGGCTTGTTCTGGATTTGATGCATATTCAGTCACTCTTAACGATTTATCTTCACCAATGATACACAAGTATAAAATTCTGTTAATAATACCAGCACCATTCATTTCCACTTTACCAGATGGAGCCATCATTGTATAACCATATAGTGCTGTTCTTACTTTCTCTGTATCAAATGTCATTGTATAAGCAACAACAACATCAGCCCATAATTTAACAGATGTATAACCACTCTCCATTGCGGCTGTAATAATCACATCTTTACCATATCGATCTTTCATAGTTGATACAAAATCACTAGCTGTTGATAGATATGTATTACTATCGGATTCTTCTAAACCCATTTCTTTAATAAATGATGTTAATATATAAGCATTAGCCATACATTCAGATGGGATATATTCCATCAAATATCTATCTAATGATATTGATACAACATATGTATTAGTCATGTTGATTTTGAGTGGACATAACCAATTAAATGCTTTATAATTATTATCTTCAGACACAGCTAAAATAACAGATGAATTTCTATCTAAATTCTTATAATCAAAACTTTCAGGAACTGTTTTAGTTTCTATTATTTCTGTCAAGTTATAAACATGTAAATTCAATTGTATCTGATTACATAATGCTTGCAAGGCATTACTAAACTGTAAACTCCACTTAGAATCACCTTGTATAATATATACATTATGTGTATAAGGTAATATTTGTTTCCATACACCATTTACTAACTGATTGATTGTTAATTGTGTTCCAAATGTATATTGTGGACATGATTCACTTAATGATAAACCAGGATAGAAGAATAACTTCTTATTTTGATCAAAATATGGAACTAACATATCATTAATTTCAGCTCTACCAGCACCAAATACAGCTGTAACTTCATCCAATCTTGTGAATTCTTGACCATATTGTAAATACTTCTCAGCTTTAGATTGTGCATCTCTAATTAATATTTGTATTTTCTTTCCTAATATACCACCATTAGCATTTAGTTCATCAACTGCGACAATAATACCTGTGCAATTGATCTTTCAGTTGTATTATATTCACCACTAAATGAAGTAATAACACCAATTGTTGTAGTTGCTTCTTGATAATAATCACCAATTGATGCATCTTCAAAATTACATATATAACTACCATCGTTTATCCATTGTTTATAAACTTGAGGGAGATGTATTTCAGCTGATGTAAAAATAACGTCAAAACCAAATTCTGGATCATTTTCCTTTAATTTGCCATACACAATATATTGCTCCATGAAATTGTTGGTAAACATTTTAACATTTCCTCCACTGGGTGATTTATAATCTATACTATATAATGCTTCTCTTAATGCATCAGATCCAGTACCTCCAGCTTTAGTTACTGCTTCCAAATAGATATTACACATTACAAAACTTGTATACATAATCTCAGTAGCATAAGTACTTAAAGATAACATATTCTCTTTAAAAGCAACATTTTCTGGATTATCTAAATTAGTGAAATATGTTTGAGCAGAATAGAATGGTTTAACTCCTTCAGCACCAGCATTAGATGCAGTTGTAAATGATACAATTGGATAACTCTTATAATCTGAACTTAAAGATATAATTGATTTATCCAATAACACATGAATATTTGGAGGACCAACAAATAACAAATAGCAGCCATTCTTAGCTTTTGATATCAATATATTAACAATCTCATCAAATGATTCAATATCTAAAGAAATAGCATTATTTGTATATAAACTATTAGCACCAACAAAATTCAAATATTTTGTAATATAATTATAATAACTAATACCAATTTCATCGTTTGTTGTAATAGTACAAAAGTTCAATGTCTGGCTGTGTAGGTTCCATAATATAATCAATAATTCTATCAATAAAACTGGGTTCTTTCATTGCATTATAT
>NGBS01000328.1:0-54329 GCA_002245135.1 Proteromonas lacertae | reverse complement strand
AAAAATTTCAAATTGTAATTTCTGATGAAGTTGTAATTGGTGAAGATGATTATGCAGATGCAAAAATGATAATATTATTAGCTAATCCATCCAAGAATCAGTATAAAACATTTCAAAGTAAAAGATTTCCATCAATAATGTATATACCTCAATTAACACAAGAAGAAGTAGAGAAAGTTGGAGAAACAAAATACATTATAGTTAAAAATTTGAATGGCTTTGAACTGGATATTACATATAAAGGATTTGCAAATAGTGATGAAATAAATTCTGATAAATCACAAATATTTTTCAATAAGGATGAATATGATATATGGAAAAAAGTGTATGAAGAAAAATACCCATTATATAAAGGTGTTATTGGTTTTACAGAAATAAAGACAGTGAAAATTATATAAAAGCTTCAATTAATGATGAAAAGAACAAGGTGATAATGGAAGAAATATTAAAAGGAATAAATAAATCTCCATTTCAAAAGGTGAATATGATAATATATTGATATATGATACATATGAAGATGAAAATGGTATTATAAAATCCAATGGTCTTATATTTATATCTGAAGAAGTCAAAAAGATGGTATGTGATAAACTTTATAAGATAAATGATAAAGAAAGTTGTGAAAAAATGATAAAACTTAAAAGAAAATCCAGTAGGAAGTTTAGCTGGATTATTATATGAAAGAATTATATCATATTTAATGAAGAATTGTAAAACTTTTTATGATAGTTTGATTAATGAAATTAAAGAATATTACTTAGATGATAAAAAGAATAAATATGTTGTCTTTGATAAAAAAGAAATAGTTAAAGTTTCAGATGATAGTGATTTACAGAAAGAAATAAAAGCTTTTAATTATAAAGAAAAAAAATTTCCAATTATTGACTTAAATTATAAACATAATCACCCCGATATTGATTTATTACTAGCTGCATATGGAATTCAAATTACAATTGGAAAGAGTCATTCATTAGCACCTGAAATGATAATGATACTTCAAAATCTATATAGAATGTTTTTCAAACACAAAACAGCTTATTAATAATAATTCTCCATATGGTTTATTTTATATAAGCCCAAATAACCAAGTGAGTATAAAAATTAAAAGATAAATCGAGATATATCTAAATATCCCAAAATTTTTCAACCAAGTGACTTATAAAACTGGATAAATCTAAACTTTTTGAAGAAGCAAAGAAAAAGATAAGAACAATATGTTTTACCATTTGATGAATTAAACACTTTTGTTGAAGATATTAAATAAAGAACATTTTCGTTTCTTGTGTTTATATGTTTGTTACAATTAGTTTATAAATCGATCTGCGTATGGAGGTCTGGCTGAAACTATTGGTTTGGTCTTGACCATCTGTTGGTCAAATATATACTTCTCAATAAATCGTAATTTATTACTGATTTTATTACCTATATTCTTCTAATTCCACTTAAATTAATACCAATATTAATTAATATCTCCTTTTATTATTCAATATAACCTAACACAGAGAAATTTGACTAAATACACCTCTACAAATGTGTCTAACATTATCAGAAGTTAAATTACGTATAATATATAGTGCTGATATCACAACAATTTACTTTAAATGATTATAAATGAGAAAATATAAAAATACAGTATAATACATTTTTATCAAGCCAAACGGTTTGTCATTTTTATGAATAGTAAAAACTCATCTACCGTTGGTTAATTCGTTTTTTTATAGAGTTATATATATATAAAGGTTTATATTTTGTTTCACCAAAAGAAAAGAAGTTAGGAGAAGCAGTGAAGATAGCTGTTCAATTACAGTCAATATTAGATGATAATAGTGTGAAAGAAATAGAATTATTAGAACCATTAGAACAAAGAGTGAAATTATCAATGAGTGAGTTAAAGGATATATTAAGTACTGGTTTTAAGTGATATTATATTGAATTTCAATATTGATAACTATGAAGGTGCATTATATTCATTGATTGTATTGAATAAGAAAGGTAATAATAATGATAATAATGGAATATCACAACTAGCTGAACATATCAAAGAGTATTTATATATAATAATAATATATAATATAGAGCTTGTAAACAATTGATTGAAACTGAAAGTCGTAAGAAACTGATCGATTTATTAATCGAAATAGATAGTAATAAATTCAATGGAGATGAATTAGAAGAGAAATCATTTGAAGAAATATGTGAAGTAATTCCATACAAATCAGTAGTAATTGGTTTAATAAGAATATATGAAGTTATCACTAATATAATACACACCCATTTCTTAATATGTCAATATCACGCTAAACCATTCTCTAATGAATCTCATGATATGAAATATCTACATGAATTACAAGTAGAAAGTGTAGATGAAGATGTGATAAGAAATGCAAAGAATAATATAATAAAAACAAATAATATAAGTTATAATGAAGGTGATTTCTTGACTGTATTAAATGAATTAATAGAATCAAAGAATGAGATATGGGAGAAAGCTGAAGAACAAGTTTCTATGTATATAAGAAATGTTGGAATTGATAATGCAAAGTATAAAATTGAACATTGGTTAGCTTTGATTGATAATTCCGATATATTCTGTAATGTATGTATTTTATTTTTAATATAATTCAATATTATATTCTTTATAGCTTGGCTTGTATTATGTTGGTAGTGAAGAATCGTATGTAATTAGAAATGCATTGAGAGATAAAAGTGCTGATTATTTCGAAATATTACACAAAGCATCTAAAGATATACTACTTTCTACATTAGAAACTGAAGAATGGAAGAGAATACCAGTTAGTTTACAATCAATGGGAGGAATAGCTCAATTAATATCTCAACATAGAATATATCATCGATATGTAAGAGATACAAGTGAAGATGAACATATACTCACCGCTTATCATGAAATTGGCAATCCATTTAAAGATCGAAATTTAGAATCAACACCATTGATATTTTATAAAGCTCCATCAATGACAATTGATGAGAATGATACTTCTCCATTAGGTAAAGATATTATAACTTCTAGTGCAATTAATGGATTTATTAAATGTACAGGTATTATGTTCAGTTTATGGAATGTATACCAATTATTGCAATGGAAATATTTGAAAGACTATGCGATGTATATATATCAATATCATATTATTATTTTTATAGTTGTTTAAAATCTATGTTTATTATGTCTATTCATTATTCAAACCACATGATGAATTGGTTCAATGGTTAACTGATTGTAGAAGTAATAAAATCACTTACTTAAATCTTTATAACTTACTATGTGATGGATATAAAGCTTATTTTGGTAAAGACATGGAAGATACATTTATACCATCTCCATTATATCCAGAAGTAGTAACAAATCTAAGATTACAAACAACAGGAAGCGCCTTTCATTTTGAACAAAGAGGTGTAGCAATAGAATCCATTGCATTCTTAATAAAAGTAATAAAAAGAGTAGGAAGAGATATAGTATCAATTGCACCAGAATTAACCTCAGAAATAATAGATGATTTTGTAAGTGAAGTATCAATTGCTTATTCTCAATTAGAAGAAGATATTTATAAATCAAATGCAAAACAATTATCAGATTTAGACGTTAATACTATTCCTACAATGATCACTAATGTAAAATGGAATAGCAATAAAAGGAATATGGAACAAAATCAATATATGGTGACTATATTAAAAGAATTACATCGTATCTGGAGAACAATTGGTTCATTGATTGAATGTCAAACATTAAACGAATCATCAGTAGTTACATTATGGACTTATGTAATTGGTGATTATTGTCAGAAGTTATTAGAAGGTTATTCTTCCATAAAGAAATGTTCTGAAGAAGGAAGAAGTAATATGAGTATGGATTTTGCAGGAATTGAAACTTTGTTATTAGAAACACATAAACTAAAGTATTTATAACATTATTTATATTTATATGATGTATTATTATTATTATTAATAGTGGTGCTGGTGGTATTAGTTTAGCTCCTGTCAGGAATTATATCAATGCTTATTATATGGAAGCACAAGAGATTCTTGAATTAGCTAAAAGAAATACTGTATTCTTTATATTTATATATAAATATAGAAGGATTATACATATGAACAAATAATAGCATTAGCAAACTGTATAAATAAATTCAGTAGAAAAGATATGAATCAATTTGTTGATTCTTTGAAAATAATCTATAATAAAAATTAATAATTATATATATATTGATTGTTTTGAATGTATCATATAAACAAATTATACTTAGAACAATTCTAAAATAATTAAGATGAATTAGTTATACATTAAGCATAGTGTTTCCTCATTTTCTTTTATACATTCTAAAATGAATTTATTAACTAATAAATCAATGAAAATACAATTCTATTCTTCAATCAGCCATTTAGTTAAAGTTACATTCATATTAAACCAACTTCTGCCAATATATACATACGGGTCTAACTCATCTGGAAGATTTGTAAATAAAATATTATTATTTCCATATTTGTCAATAATTGAGAATGTTTTTTTCTTCATGTCAAATATTACTTCACAACTGCAATCACCCAAATCTATTTTATTTAGTTTTTGCATTATACCAATATTACCATAACAGTTTCTATGAAGTAGATATATCTCACAATATTTGCCATGCTGATTACTATACATATTAGCTGATTCTACAGCCCCTATATAGAAATCAAGAAATGCACATGAAGATGAGAAATAAAAGTGGTAGATTGATTTTTCCATCTTTACATTTAACAAACATCTTCTCCCATATTCGCAAGTATAATAAGAAATTGTTCTTTTATCTGTGCGAAGTAAAATATGTTCATCGTAAGTAAAATGAAATTCTAAAGAATATATTTATATTCTTATACTATCATAAACCTCTAATCTCATTTTATATTCTTTTGCATTCCATGTATTCTTAGCAACTACAATTAAACCACCTTCATATGGTTTACTTACTAATCCACTAATTTCACCTGTCTCTTTATTAAATGATAAACCATTTGGTAATTCTATTGATAAAATTATGACATTTATACTTGATTTGAGATAGAATTCTTCTACATCTCCATCAACTATTGGTTTTAAACATCCTTTTATATTTAAATATATCACTCCTTCATATTTAAATCCTTTTATTTTTCTATCTATCAATATTACATTACATCTTTTATATACTTTTTATTCTTATTCTTTTTCTTTCATCTTTTATAATCTCATTTATTAATTCATTCTCTCTATCTTCAATTCCTTTATTATGAATATAATAATATATATTGTTAATGTTTTCAGCATGCTTTAATAAGATTTTATCATTTTCAATTATATCATATACAATTTCCATTCCACATTTCTCTACCATTACATCCAGTATTTGATATAATTCACTTTCGTTTTCTCTCATAAATGTAAATAAACATTTCAAAATATTTTCATTTCTTTTCTTTCTTTTCATAAAATCATTCAATTTATATTCATTTAATAATTCGTCTAATAATTCTTTATTTTCTTCATAGATTAAACATAAGTCATTTTCATATATCAATAACATTACCATCATTTTAATAATCATATTTCCTTCAACTAATAACATTTCTAAATCTATTATGTTTTTCTTAACAATCTCATTATTGATCATTTCTTCTTCTATTAAAAATAGAATAGAAATGGTTTATACTTTTCATTTCGATTTCTTCATTTTCTCTTGGATAATTGTCTATCAGATATTCATATAATATTTCATTTTTGATTTTTGGAATTGAGATATATCTTATTAACTGATTTATTTCATTTTCATTTATTCTGTTCATTATCTCTTTCATCATTTCATTTTCTTCTTCATTCAAATATTTCTCATTATTTAACATATAACCATTCAATAATTCTTTTAATTCACTTCTATTTCCATTAAATATTACTTCATTACTAAAGATTTCTTTTATACTATTCACATTCATCTCATTTATCATTTTATCATTCAATAATCGATAATTCTTCATACTTAAGTATTTATTCATTTCTATCTTCATTTCTAATAGATTCTTATTCTCAAGTATGTATTTCTCATTCAATAATTCAACAATTACTCTTTTATTTTTATACATTCTTTTCATTATATATTCTTTCAGTATGTTCAACAATCTATTCTCATTGTAACAAACACAAATCAATAACAGTTTAACACAGTTATTATCTTCAACATTTATATCATTTCCTTCATAATATCTTTCTAACATCAGAAATACATCTTTATTACATCCTTCATATAACTCTAATGGTTCTTTAAACTCTTTATCTTCTAAAATCTCTCGAAATGTATCATTACAACAACACAATAATGATTTTAATGTTTTCATTTCAACATCTTCAACTAATACTCTCAAATCACCATATCCACACTTTATCATTTTTCGAATAAGACTATGTAGATATATTATAGCATAATTGAGCCGATTGATTATTATACCCTTCATTTTTATGTATATTTGATTTAATTATCATTTCTATAGTCTTAAAATTGATAAAATATGAAAAAGCTTGATACTTGTCAAATCAATGTAATTTACATGTTTAATGTCATAATCAATTTTTCATTCATTTCATGTATAAAATATAGATATAAAGGTATAAATATTTATAAATAATTAATTTTCAGTTTGTATTTTTAGAACAGCTTCATAAAATATAGTTTCCATCCCCTTTTCTTTAAATATTTTAAACACCTCATTCAATTCATCATTTCCATATTCTGTGAACTTTTTAGGGAAGGTTCTTTTCTTATCAAGGTCTTCCATATCATTACAGAGTATTTTATCTACATATCTAACAACAATAGCTTTCCATCTAAGAGTTTTTAATCTTCTAACCATTTCACAACAACTTTCTTCTAATCCTTCAATATATACTACTCCAGGATATCCTATCTTTGTACCACCATATAAACCTAATTCTGATGACCAATTGATTATTGCTTTGCGTTTAAGTGGATTTCTAATATGATGAAACCACATTATTCGAAATCCTAAATATATTTTCTGTGATGATGAAGTTTCTGATTTGTTATTATCATCATTACTCTTTTCTAATAATGATAAAAGTTCATCTTCAACAAACAAATATGTTGAATAGATAATCACTTCATAATTCTGATTTGATAGTAAGAATTTCTCTATATTATATTGAATCTCATTTTGTTGAGAATTTGTAAGTTGAGGAGTTGTAAATGAAACCATTGGTTTAATATCTGGATATTCTGGTGGAATAGTAAAACCAACTGTGTATTTAATGGATATTTCATCATTAATTTCTTTCTAGATCATGTGTAACAGGTGATAATACATTTATATTAAGAGATAAATCAAATTGATGAAGAGAGTCAATTTTTACATCTTTATTATCTTCTCTTAAAATATCTTTCAATGATGCAATGTAATTAAAATCGTAGTTTAGTTCTTCTAATTACAACAAAGATATGTTGACAAATATACCAGCAGAAAATATGGCATTCAACGATTCTATTTCATCCAATATTTGCATACAGTTTGAATATAAATTAGACATATTTTATTTCATTCAACTATCAAAAATAATGTTTTAAAAATCGGAACAAAAAAAAAAATTCATACCCCTAAATGTTAAAAATGTTCTGTTTTCATTTAGAATAGGTTTAATCACCAAAACACATATAAAATTTTATAGTATATGTACACATACATGAGTATAGATAAGTCATTAGAACATTCCCTTTCTACTGTCCATCAAAACATCTTCTTGTCTACTTTGACGAATTCTATTTTTCAAAAGCTTTAATTTCCTTCTCCTGACAAGTCTATCATATAAATAAAATGAGGCAACTAAATCAGGCACGATTTCTTTAATAATTCTTAAAAGAAGATCTATCAAGATTTAACATATGATGAAGCACCATCAAGATGCTTAAATATATTCAAAATAACAACAATAATTATTAATTATAGTTATTTTCAGAATTCCATACAAACAAATCATTTTTAAAACAACATTTGACAGAATTTATAAAATTATCAACAAACATCTACATGTGAATTCCTTTAGCGTCAATAATTTGTCTCTTCTTATCAGCATTAACCGAAAACTTATTTTTAGAACGGCTGTTCAAATTTTTAACACCCTATTTCTAGTGGTGTTACAGCCTTTATATTAAATTTCTTCTGGATATAGATATGTAATTAAGAGTTTCTGAAACTATCTGTGAATTTCGTTTACTTATGATTAATTCATTTTGACATTAGTTTTAAAAATTGAGATCCAAATAAAAGTTCATAATATCTGCAATTAGGACCTCCAATTATTTTCGTAATAATATGTTTGTTTATTTAAATGAAAAAATAAACAAAACATTTTCACAAAGCAAACCTCAAGTTTGAATGATTTTAAATTTTTTATTTTTTAAGCTCCTTATTCAATAGATGAATAAGAAATATTATTATGTGGTTTTATGATTAATATACAAAGACACAGTGGTGCTAGAATATGAACGAGAATATTGTTTTTGGTTGTTACAATTAAAATGAATATGTAGATGAAGTAATAAACTAACAATGTTGATAATAAGCATCGAAAATTGTAGCAGAATTAGGAAAGATGTTTGAGAAGAAGATTTATTGGAATTTAAATGGTGAATCTGACACACCCACTGGCTTTTAGTTATTTAGCAAAGGAAAAATAACAGTAACAACAACTCTAGTAATAAACTTAATATCTGGATCTAATTGTAAAAAATATGGTAAAAGGAATACCATGTTCGTATATGCTTTATATTAAAGAAAAGGGGATGGAAACTATATTTTATGAAGCTGTTCTAAAAATACAAACTGAAAATTAATTATTTATAAATATTTATACCTTTATATCTATATTTTATACATGAAATGAATGAAAAATTGATTATGACATTAAACATGTAAATTACATTGATTTGACAAGTATCAAGCTTTTACATATTTTATCAATTTTAAGACTATAGAAATGATAATTAAATCAAATATACATAAAAATGAAGGGTATAATAATCAATCGGCTCAATTATGCTATAATATATCTACATAGTCTTATTCGAAAAATGATAAAGTGTGGATATGGTGATTTGAGAGTATTAGTTGAAGATGTTGAAATGAAAACATTAAAATCATTATTGTGTTGTTGTAATGATACATTTCGAGAGATTTTAGAAGATAAAGAGTTTAAAGAACCATTAGAGTTATATGAAGGATGTAATAAAGATGTATTTCTGATGTTAGAAAGATATTATGAAGGAAATGATATAAATGTTGAAGATAATAACTGTGTTAAACTGTTATTGATTTGTGTTTGTTACAATGAGAATAGATTGTTGAACATACTGAAAGAATATATAATGAAAAGAATGTATAAAAATAAAAGAGTAATTGTTGAATTATTGAATGAGAAATACATACTTGAGAATAAGAATCTATTAGAAATGAAGATAGAAATGAATAAATACTTAAGTATGAAGAATTATCGATTATTGAATGATAAAATGATGAATGAGATGAATGTGAATAGTATAAAAGAAATCTTTAGTAATAAAGTAATATTTAATGGAAATAGAAGTGAATTAAAAGAATTATTGAATGGTTATATGTTAAATAATGAGAAATATTTGAATGAAGAAGAAAATGAAATGATGAAAGAGATAATGAACAGAATAAATGAAAATGAAATAAATCAGTTAATAAGATATATCTCAATTCCAAAAATCAAAAATGAAATATTATATGAATATCTGATAGACAATTATCCAAGAGAAAATGAAGAAATCGAAATGAAAAGTATAAACCATTTCTATTCTATTTTTAATAGAAGAAGAAATGATCAATAATGAGATTGTTAAGAAAAACATAATAGATTTAGAAATGTTATTAGTTGAAGGAAATATGATTATTAAAATGATGGTAATGTTATTGATATATGAAAATGACTTATGTTTAATCTATGAAGAAAATAAAGAATTATTAGACGAATTATTAAATGAATATAAATTGAATGATTTTATGAAAAGAAAGAAAAGAAATGAAAATATTTTGAAATGTTTATTTACATTTATGAGAGAAAACGAAAGTGAATTATATCAAATACTGGATGTAATGGTAGAGAAATGTGGAATGGAAATTGTATATGATATAATTGAAAATGATAAAATCTTATTAAAGCATGCTGAAAACATTAACAATATATATTATTATATTCATAATAAAGGAATTGAAGATAGAGAGAATGAATTAATAAATGAGATTATAAAAGATGAAAGAAAAAGAATAAGAATAAAAAGTATATAAAAGATGTAATGTAATATTGATAGATAGAAAAATAAAAGGATTTAAATATGAAGGAGTGATATATTTAAATATAAAAGGATGTTTAAAACCAATAGTTGATGGAGATGTAGAAGAATTCTATCTCAAATCAAGTATAAATGTCATAATTTTATCAATAGAATTACCAAATGGTTTATCATTTAATAAAGAGACAGGTGAAATTAGTGGATTAGTAAGTAAACCATATGAAGGTGGTTTAATTGTAGTTGCTAAGAATACATGGAATGCAAAAGAATATAAAATGAGATTAGAGGTTTATGATAGTATAAGAATATAAATATATTCTTTAGAATTTCATTTTACTTACGATGAACATATTTTACTTCGCACAGATAAAAGAACAATTTCTTATTATACTTGCGAATATGGGAGAAGATGTTTGTTAAATGTAAAGATGGAAAAATCAATCTACCACTTTTATTTCTCATCTTCATGTGCATTTCTTGATTTCTATATAGGGGCTGTAGAATCAGCTAATATGTATAGTAATCAGCATGGCAAATATTGTGAGATATATCTACTTCATAGAAACTGTTATGGTAATATTGGTATAATGCAAAAACTAAATAAAATAGATTTGGGTGATTGCAGTTGTGAAGTAATATTTGACATGAAGAAAAAAACATTCTCAATTATTGACAAATATGGAAATAATAATATTTTATTTACAAATCTTCCAGATGAGTTAGACCCGTATGTATATATTGGCAGAAGTTGGTTTAATATGAATGTAACTTTAACTAAATGGCTGATTGAAGAATAGAATTGTATTTTCATTGATTTATTAGTTAATAAATTCATTTTAGAATGTATAAAAGAAAATGAGGAAACACTATGCTTAATGTATAACTAATTCATCTTAATTATTTTAGAATTGTTCTAAGTATAATTTGTTTATATGATACATTCAAAACAATCAATATATATATAATTATTAATTTTTATTATAGATTATTTTCAAAGAATCAACAAATTGATTCATATCTTTTCTACTGAATTTATTTATACAGTTTGCTAATGCTATTATTTGTTCATATGTATAATCCTTCTATATTTATATATAAATATAAAGAATACAGTATTTCTTTTAGCTAATTCAAGAATCTCTTGTGCTTCCATATAATAAGCATTGATATAATTCCTGACAGGAGCTAAACTAATACCACCAGCACCACTATTAATAATAATAATAATACATCATATAAATATAAATAATGTTATAAATACTTTAGTTTATGTGTTTCTAATAACAAAGTTTCAATTCCTGCAAAATCCATACTCATATTACTTCTTCCTTCTTCAGAACATTTCTTTATGGAAGAATAACCTTCTAATAACTTCTGACAATAATCACCAATTACATAAGTCCATAATGTAACTACTGATGATTCGTTTAATGTTTGACATTCAATCAATGAACCAATTGTTCTCCAGATACGATGTAATTCTTTTAATATAGTCACCATATATTGATTTTGTTCCATATTCCTTTTATTGCTATTCCATTTTACATTAGTGATCATTGTAGGAATAGTATTAACGTCTAAATCTGATAATTGTTTTGCATTTGATTTATAAATATCTTCTTCTAATTGAGAATAAGCAATTGATACTTCACTTACAAAATCATCTATTATTTCTGAGGTTAATTCTGGTGCAATTGATACTATATCTCTTCCTACTCTTTTTATTACTTTTATTAAGAATGCAATGGATTCTATTGCTACACCTCTTTGTTCAAAATGAAAGGCGCTTCCTGTTGTTTGTAATCTTAGATTTGTTACTACTTCTGGATATAATGGAGATGGTATAAATGTATCTTCCATGTCTTTACCAAAATAAGCTTTATATCCATCACATAGTAAGTTATAAAGATTTAAGTAAGTGATTTTATTACTTCTACAATCAGTTAACCATTGAACCAATTCATCATGTGGTTTGAATAATGAATAGACATAATAAACATAGATTTTAAACAACTATAAAAATAATAATATGATATTGATATATATACATCGCATAGTCTTTCAAATATTTCCATTGCAATAATTGGTATACATTCCATAAACTGAACATAAATACCTGTACATTTAATAAATCCATTAATTGCACTAGAAGTTATAATATCTTTACCTAATGGAGAAGTATCATTCTCATCAATTGTCATTGATGGAGCTTTATAAAATATCAATGGTGTTGATTCTAAATTTCGATCTTTAAATGGATTGCCAGTTTCATGATAAGCGGTGAGTATATGTTCATCTTCACTTGTATCTCTTACATATCGATGATATATTCTATGTTGAGATATTAATTGAGCTATTCCTCCCATTGATTGTAAACTAACTGGTATTCTCTTCCATTCTTCAGTTTCTAATGTAGAAAGTAGTATATCTTTAGATGCTTTGTGTAATATTTCGAAATAATCAGCACTTTTATCTCTCAAAGCATTTCTAATTACATACGATTCTTCACTACCAACATAATACAAGCCAAGCTATAAAGAATATAATATTGAATTATATTAAAAATAAAATACATACATTACAGAATATATCGGAATTATCAATCAAAGCTAACCAATGTTCAATTTTATACTTTGCATTATCAATTCCAACATTTCTTATATACATAGAAACTTGTTCTTCAGCTTTCTCCCATATCTCATTCTTTGATTCTATTAATTCATTTAATACAGTCAAGAAATCACCTTCATTATAACTTATATTATTTGTTTTTATTATATTATTCTTTGCATTTCTTATCACATCTTCATCTACACTTTCTACTTGTAATTCATGTAGATATTTCATATCATGAGATTCATTAGAGAATGGTTTAGCGTGATATTGACATATTAAGAAATGGGTGTGTATTATATTAGTGATAACTTCATATATTCTTATTAAACCAATTACTACTGATTTGTATGGAATTACTTCACATATTTCTTCAAATGATTTCTCTTCTAATTCATCTCCATTGAATTTATTACTATCTATTTCGATTAATAAATCGATCAGTTTCTTACGACTTTCAGTTTCAATCAATTGTTTACAAGCTCTATATTATATATTATTATTATATATAAATACTCTTTGATATGTTCAGCTAGTTGTGATATTCCATTATTATCATTATTATTACCTTTCTTATTCAATACAATCAATGAATATAATGCACCTTCATAGTTATCAATATTGAAATTCAATATAATATCACTTAAACCAGTACTTAATATATCCTTTAACTCACTCATTGATAATTTCACTCTTTGTTCTAATGGTTCTAATAATTCTATTTCTTTCACACTATTATCATCTAATATTGACTGTAATTGAACAGCTATCTTCACTGCTTCTCCTAACTTCTTTTCTTTTATTAAAGTTGTTAATTGACTATCTAAATCGAATAGTTTTATTATTGTGTCAACTTTATTCAATACGAATAAAAGCCTCATTTTTCTCCTTTTCATATTCACTATCTTCAATGCTGGAACAATCATACTATTTTGAACTAATGTCAATTGTCTACGTGAATTGGATAAAGAGATCTCAGCTCTATGTATATCTAAATCAAATTCATTGATTGTCTCTATTCCTTCAACAAATCTACCTTGATTACTACTAATGCATTTATTTAAATTCTCATCTACGATTTGTAATTGAACATTCTTTTCAGTTGTCATTTTCATAATCCATAAATCAAATTCTTCTTCGTCACATTCAGCAGGTAAACTCTCCTATATAATAATTATATATACACATATATATACAAGAACTTCTGGAAGCGGGTCATATTTATCATTGAAAAATTCTTCACTGAACATCTGTAGAACTTGTGCATCTATATCTTTAGTACGATTTTGTTTCTAATTACTATATTAATAATTATTATACTTCAATTTGTTTGGCACTCTTCTTTTCTATTGCTAAATCAGCTGGCATTATAAACTTCTGCGATATTTCAACTTTGGTAAAGATATTGACTGGTTTTGTGATGTTTGTTGTTACATTTGATGTTATATGTGCTATACTCTTCGTAGATTCACTGATTTTAGCCATTGACTTCTGACCGAATGATTTCACGAATTTATTGGATGAAGATGCCATATTTTTCATGAATTTCATAGGATTTGCATTTTTAAATTTACTTGATACAGATTTCTTTAAATCTTTCTCTTCTTCGTCGTTACTTACTTCTTCATCATCATATACTTCTTCTTCATTCTCTTCATTACCTACTGGTGTTACTTCTGCACTTCCACTCTCTATTGGAGTATCTTGTTCAGAAGATTTCTGTTGATGTTGTTCTATTTGGTTTTTAACTTTATCAACATTAGCTTTCACACTTTGCTGAAGTTTAGCAAATTTACCTTTTAAGCTAAATCCCTTCATATCTTTCAAAATAATCAAAAAATCTTTTGAAAGGCTTGATTGAAGTTTGATCAATTTTTCATTTTTATTAAAATAATCATTATATAGAGTGAATATTTAAATTTTGAAGTAGATCTTAAATAATTGAGAAATGAGTAACCAAGAAAACTCACAAAATCCTGGTAATAATAGCAGCGATAGTGATATAAAAGTATAATACACAATTGAAATAATTGAAATAGGTAGTGTGTAGATTTCGTCCTCAGAATGAAAAAGAGCTTGCATTGAAAGAAGGTGGTAAAGTAAATTATGATTTTTCTCCTGATGGTGTATATATAAATAATAATATGTGTAAATATGAATAGATGTCTGTGTATGTAAAAACTGATTCACAAAAATTTACATTTGATCGAGTATTTGAGATGAAAACAACTCAAGAAGAAGTGTATACATATGCAGCAAAACCAGTAATTCTTCAAGTGATCGAAGGATATAATGGAACAATATTTGCATATGGTCAAACATCAGCTGGTAAAACTCATACAATGGAAGGACCTGATTATAATGATAAAGAAAAGCGAGGTATAATTCCTCGAATGATTGATACTTTGTTTGAAACAATCTACAGTGCGAATCAAAATATCGAATTTACTGTTCAAGTGTCAATGTTAGAAATATATAATGAAAAGATTCGTGATTTATTAGATCCAACTCGTTTAGATTTGAAAGTTCATGAAAGTCGAGATAAAGGAGTATATGTGGGAAATGCTAGTGATTATTATGTTTCATCTCCAGATGATATATTTAATCTATTGAAAATAGGTACAACTAATCGAAGTGTAGGTGCAACGAATATGAACAAATTTTCAAGTCGAAGTCACAGTATTTTTGTAATAACAATAGCTCAAAGAAATTTAGAAACATTATCTCGAAAAAGTGGTCGATTATATTTAGTTGATTTAGCTGGTAGTGAAAAGATTCAAAAGACTGGAGCTGAAGGAACTCGATTAGATGAAGCTAAGAATATAAACAAATCTTTATTTACATTAGGAAGTGTGATAAATGCATTAACAGATGGTAAAAGTAGTCATATTCCTTATCGAGATTCTCAATTGACAAGAATATTACAAGAAGCATTAGGTGGTAATAGTAAAACAGCGTTAATATTGAATTGTTCTCCAGCGAAATATAATGAAGAAGAAACAGTATCAACATTGAGATTTGGAATAAGAGCAAAAAGAATAAAGAATAAAGCTGTAATAAATGCAGAAAAATCTGCAGCTGAATTGAAAATGGAATTAGCTGCTGCATTGAAAGAAATTGAACTTTTAAAAAGACAATTATTATCTGAAGGTAAAGAAATAGGTGATATAAAGAGTGTAGTTAATAGTGATATTGATGAAGATGAATATGAAAAGTTGAAACAAAGATGTGAAGTATATAATATAATATATATATATATATATAGGCTGCTTTGGATGATGTAGATGAATTACAGAAACAAGTGGATGAAAGAACTGAAGAATGTAACAATTATAAAGATATTGTAATAGATTTTAAAACAGGATTTATAGAACAAATGGAAGAAATAGAAAAGGTACAGCAAAGTTACAAAGATCATGTGAAAGCAGTAGAAATGAAGAATAAGTATTTTAAAGAAAGAATTCACGCTTTGAAAGATCTAGCAAGAGAAATAAAAGAGAAACATCCTGATGAAGTTCCAATAGAATTAAGTGATAGTGAATATAGTGATAATAGTAGTTATATGAGTGAAAGATCAGATGAAGAAGAAATAAAAGCAACAAGAAGTGAAGATAGTATGAAAGAAAGAACATCTGATGAAGAAAATGAAAATGATAAAGTAAGTGAAATGGTAAAATTAACAGAAGAATCATTATCTGAAATGAATATAGAAAATTTACCATCTTTAGCTTCAGTCAAAACTGATTTATCAATTCCTACAAGTACTTGTGCAACTACAGCAACTAGTGAAGTTGGTTCAGAAAATCCAACAGAAGTAAACTCACCAACATCAACATCCGTATCTGAGTTAAAGAAAATAGATAGTTTAGATTCAAAAATAGATGAAACTAGTTCACAGTCAACAATGAGTAGAAATAGAGGAGTAAGTGGAAGTATGTCAAGAAGAGGATCAATCGCTGCTTTAGAAGATGGAAGTAGATCTGATCAATTGAAAGACAAAATAAAACTGTCAGAATTGAAGAAACAAATTAAAGATTATGAAATACAGATTAATACTTTAACTGAAGGATTGTCTACTTATCAAGTTGATTATGATACGTTGAAAATAGAGCATGAAGAGATGAAAAAGAAATATGAAAATACTGTGAAATTATTATCAAATGAAAAAGATTTAAATTCACAATTAGAAGAACAAATAACCAAAATTGGTCAATCATTATGTAATGATTCAAATGTATATATATATTATTATTTTGTTTATTTAGAATACTGATAATCCAGTAGAAAGTCTTCAACAAATGACTGAATTATGTAAAGCTCAAGAGACAATGATATTAAAACTGAAAGATGAAATTGAACAATATAAAAGTATAAAAGAAGAATTATTATCAGAAACATCATCCTTGAAGTTACAATTACTGGTAGATAGTGATAATGCATTAGCTGGAAATATAAATAATAATAATAATAATAATACAAGAAATAGAGATGATTCATGTCTTAGTTCAACTAATGAGAATCTTGTAGAACAATATAATCAAATAACAATGGAGTTTAAGGTATTAAGTGAAAGATTTGCTTCAACAGAAGAAAGATTAAAAGATTATGAATCAAAGAATAAACAATTACAAGAAAGAAATGATGTATTAACTAATTTATTGAAAAGAAAAGAAGAAAAAACAGAAACATCAACAACAACAACTGATGAATCAGATGTAGATGAAGAATATGCAGAAGCTTATTTATCATTGATGAATGATGTTGTATTAAGAGAACAACAAATCCAAACATTACAAGATAGTCTTCATAATAGATGCGATAGAGTAGTTCAATTAGAATTACAATTAGATGCATGTAAAGAACAAATCGAGTTATTCGATCAAGCCTATATGAAACAATCAAATGAGAAGAAGATGAGAGATGAAAATAGAAAATTGGAGATGAAATTAAAAGAAAAAGATGCACAATTATCTAAAATGATGATGACTCTTCATTTGAATGAAAAGAAAATGACATCTTTGAATGATAAAATAAAAGAATTAGAGAAGAAGGCGAATAGTGGATCATCATCATCAACTGGATTTAGATTCCCTACTTCAGTATCTACAATAAGAGGTGGAGCAACCATTAATGCAATAAAAGGAAGAGGAGTAGCAACAGCTGGTACTCCAAATCAAGTAGTTCCTATTAGAGGTGGATTAATGTCAATGTTCAAGAATTAATATACATATATATTAAAGAATCAGTAATATTGTTTTATTTTATAGTAGTTGTTTTAATTTCTCTTTTGAACATATTGCTCCTGAAAATTCTTGAGTTTATCAACACACAAATGAAATGAAAATGTAAAATTCTATTTTGATAAAGCTTGACTCGATATTTGATCATTTTCATTTGAATTAATGGACGATTTAAAGCAACTAAGAGAAGTAGATGGTAAAATAAAGTAAATATCATACAATTGACTTTTATAGATATCGTTTTGCCAATTTTAAGTGAAAGAATTGCAAGTGTTGAATCTGAAGTGTTGAAAACAGTTCGTATAGGTAATAAGACAGATGTATTAATATGTATAATATTCATAGGATGATGTTAAAATATCTCTGTTCATCGATCAGTTTCTAATTTTTCGCAATGAACTTGATCTAAGTAAAGATTATGAAGATTTTTATACCGAAGTATATAGTACCGCTGTATATACATATTTTAGATATCAAAATACGTACTCAGTCTTCCAATGTTGATTCATAACCTTCCAACAGTTACAAAAGTCATTATTAAATATCTTAGAGTATATAAATATTCTTATATACAATAGATACCAAATTCTTTAGCTTTGAAGTCATTATTAGAATTATTACCATTATTAGCTCTAGATACTGCTTCAGATTTTTTAAAAGTTTTTCCTGATATATTAAATACACTTTTGGATATTATAAACCCTCAACAAACCACATTGACCTCATTAATTTTTCATTCACTTGCTTTAATCTTCAAATATCAGAGCAAGCGATTGGTAGAAGTATAGTTATATTTATTTATAAGTTATATTTATATAATAATAGGATTTGACAATAATTCATGAATGTTATGGTAAATTACTTGGTCATAAGAAAGAATATATTCGTAATTTTGCTGCAGAAAGTTTTGGATATTTAATTCGAAGGCTTAAAGAAGAAGGAATTATAAAAGAATTGAAAAGAATTATAAAAGCCTACAGTTATGGAAAAGGTAGAGGAAATATTGATTTAGAAGATGGAATTAGTAAATTGATAAGTGAAACATTTAAAAATATACAAGTATTATTATTATTATTATTTATAGCATCAATTCCAAAGCTTTCTACCCAAAGTTCTGCCAGTTTTAATACACACTTTATATCCTAAAGATAGTGAAAATGATATAGAAATAATAGAATCAAAATATAAAGTATTATACAAAGTGATCAAAGATTTCTGTACTTTCACTACTAATGAATATTGTGGTGATATTATTCATATTATATGCAATGAAATAATAAGTGTTGATAAGGTATATATTCTAAATAATAATAATAATAATAATAATAATAATAATGAAATATGTGAAGAGTGTTTATTATATTTATATAATTTATTAATGATTTGGCTTACTGAGTATTATGGTAATAGAATAGATGAAAGAAATATTAAATATATTGAAAATGTATATATATATATATATATATATCAATAGTTGTTATGTAATGTTAATTATGAAGTATATATAACTAAATCAGATAAACTATGCAGTACAGTATTGAATATGATATTAAATTTGTGGAAAATAGTGAAATATAAGAAAATTGATGTTGATAATAAGTTAGTATGGAAGAAGAAGTTTATTAAACCATTATGTGATAATATTAAAGTATATATATATAATATTATTGTATATAGATAATACATTATAAATTCTTACACCAACTGTTATTCATTGTTACTTATGATAATTTCATATCGTTATATATTGACTTTTACTTTGAAATTATCAATAACAATAACTATGAATTGGTAAATGAGAATCTATACTTGTTAGATGATGTAAGCGAACATATATTCCAAAATTCAACAGTGTTTTCAAAGTATTATAATAATAAAAATGGAAGAATAAAAGTAGAATATATAAACCATATATCTGATTATATATTGACAACTATGAAGAAGATAAACTCAATTAAAATGTATAATATTTATATATAATGATGTTATTATATATATATATATATATATATATATATATATATAGTAATAATTCAGTTAAAGCAATGATAATTCATATATCAGAGAGGATTAATTACAATTCAAATGAATTACTTCCAATATATAAGTCATTAATTGATGAATATTCTAAAGTAAATGATGTTAATAATAATGAAATAGCTGTAATATATGGAGAAATAATAAACTGTTTTATAAAACTAAATCATGAGGATAATAATGAAGATATATCTACACTTCATAAAGATATAATTAAGTATTTATTAAAGAATCATAGCAGTTATCCAACATTGAAATATATAAATGATTTTATATCACAATTGCCAGAAGAATTAAAAGTTTTAAAATATAAAACATATTCCAAATTATTAGAGAAATTATCAAATAATCTTTCATCTAATATTCATAGAATAAGATTATTGTCATTACAAATAATTAATAATTATCCAAAGTTGAAGTATATAGAGAGTAAAGAGAATGAAGAATTTATAGGAGAATGTGATGTTATATCTCATTTATTAGAAATAGAATCATTACAAGTATAATACCTATATATATATATATAATTAGAATACTATTGAAGATGAAAGAAGAAGAGTTGCTCATATGAATAGACTATCAGTCTTAATACAGACTGGATATATTCCTGAACAATATATACTATTGATTATCCATCATTTGATTGGGTTGTATTATGTGAAATTCAGTAGATTATGGAAACCAATATCATTATGTATGTCAGTTATAGTGGAAAAATATACGAAGATAATCTGGCCAATCATTGAAGAGTATTTGTTAAAGACAAGAGATGAATATGATTCTATGGAACAGTTGGATGAAATATCCACTACAATGTCAACCTCAGTAATAAGTAGTAATAGGAAAAGACATGAAAAATATTTGATGTATTTTATATACGTTTTTATATGTTTTATTATAGTATAATGAGTTATTCAGAATCAAATGTGATTTATATTATAAGATAGAATTGCTAGAATTTGAAGATTAGTATATATATATATATATATTATAATATTTATATATAATTTGAATAGTTTTACTGATAAGAATCAATATTGGGAAAATCTCAGATCTAGTATTCTAGAATATAGTACATCTATTGAAAGTAATAACAAATCATTTGTTGTTGAATTCTTGAGGTTTCTACATAATGAATATTATGGTTCAACTGATAGAGATGATATTGAGAAAGATATATTCAATTTTGATAAATATTTAGATAATAGTTTATATGCTCAATCCATATTACCAAGATCAATTATTACACAGAAACTGACAGTTTATTTGAATATATTCTCTGCATTTAAGAATCCTGAAAATCACTACGCTTCTGAACTATTAAAGTCTGTTTATTTCCATCTATTATCAAAATCTGAAGAAAACTTACAATTACTTTCATTCAAATGTTATTCTACATTCAAAGACGATATAGTTGAGAAATATAAAGAATTTATAAATGGAATAATCAATGAAAAGACATTTCAGAATGGATTATTTGATTTGTCAATGAATAAAGAAGGAAGTGATATTACAGAAACAGAAAGAAAGGTTTTAATTCCAATATTAATCAGAATATTATATGGTAAGCTATTCTATAGGAAGAGATATGGAAATGACTTGATGCAGACTAGACAATTAATAGCGTTGAACTATTTATCAGCTTTAACAGCAGAGGAGTTAAAACCATTTATTGATTTATTAATATTACCATTTGGAAGGGAGTTTAATAATAAAGATGCTAAAACAGTATATATTTATATATTTATTGTGTTTTTCAATAGATTAAAGATATTGAGAGTAGAATATCTAGTATTGATATAAAGATAATACCTATTAAGAGAATAATTGGTTATTTGGTATTGAATATAAAGTGTATAAGTTGTTTCAAGTTAAAAGTGAAGAAGTATATCCCCATAATGTTACAAGTGATTATTGCCACATTAAAGTATGTAACTGATAATCAAAAGATATTAAAATCTAAAGAAATGGAAGAAGAAAAAGAAGATGATGTTGAAGAAGAAGAAGATGATGATGATGATGAAGATAAACAATATCAACATACTATACTGATGAAACAATACAGTCAAATACGTACATTATGTTTGAAGAATATCACAGAGTTAGTTACATTGTTGCCAAGGTAATATTATATATATTTATTTATATATTTATATTTATATAGTTATGAATATTATGATAAATGGTTTGAATTATTCTATACCTATATACAACCACTAATTGAACAATTACCAACATCTACAATAGGTAGTAATAAGAGTAATCCAACTTTATTAAGATTAACATGTATAGTTATTATTCTTAATATATATATATAATGATTATAGTGTCAATATCTGAAGATACATCACTTCATAAGTTATTAAAAATAGAGCCGTTATTATTATTACAATCACTGAGATGTATAAGTGCTGGTGTGGAGCAGCATAAACCATCAGGAAGTGTAATATTAAGTAGTTGTTTATCAATAATAGAGAATCTAATTAATACAGATTCAAAGTATATATACTTATTATTAAGTATATTTCAATAGAATTGGTAAAGAATTAATCAATAATTATCTTTCAGGAGTTAATGGAGATATTATACATTCCGTTTATCCACTACCAAAACATTCAATGGTCAATTAGCTATCAGAGAATTAGAGATATTATTAACATTAAGTAATTACACATTGGAAGTGGATGGAAAGAAAGATCAAAAGGTAATTAGTCAAATTATATTGTTGTTTATTCATTTTCTTCAAACTCCAAGATGTTTAGGTGATAATGATAATATAAAAATAAAGATGTTAAATACTATTAATAGTTTAGTATTTAATGTAGAAGATCCATCATTATATATTCATAAATTATCATCCTTTTTAGGAGGAGGAATTACTGCATTAAACGGATCATGTAGAAGGTCATTGATTGATGTATTTAAAGCTATTGGAGATCATCCAAATACGGAATATATGAAATGTATTTATGAAATAATTGACAATTTGAATAAGATGGAAAGGAATAAGATCGGTGTTTTTGATTATAAAATTATAACTAATACTTATAAGCAATTAGAAGTTGATTTGAAGAAGTATATGAAGAATAAAAATCAAGTTATTTTATTGCTTTATCAGTTTATTTCTGATATAAATAACTCTGATTTACCAGTAAGAATTGAAGCAATGGAATTGATGAAGATATTCATCAATGAATTATTTCGTTTATATTCTAAAGATAGGAATATTGAGACATTATCTTTACTCAATAATCCACTATTATCTTCATTACATAGTTATTTGAAGATATTAAATAATAATCACTTGATACATCAAAATGCATTGAAGATTATAAGACATATTGTTATTACATTTAAAGATACACATATCCCATTTATTCATTTGAATTTGCAGTATTTATGTAGTGATAATGTCGATGAAGATTTCTTTCACTGTGTTCTAGAATTGAATGTATTTATATATAATCTTTTTGTTATTATTATGTTTAGAGTGAAAAAAGAAAAGATGCATTAAAAATACTTCGTAATTACATACAATCACTACCTGAGACAGATGATAATCAAATATCATATTATTCAATATATAAAGTAATATTACCATTATTAAAACATTTCATTGAAGATATACAACTAGTTAGTATACTTATTATATTGTAATTATATAAATATAGATCGTGATTTACAAGATGCTTCCATAATGACATTACCGTCAATTACACGATTATTACCTTGGCCTTTATATTATAGTTTATTCAAATATTTCGTAAGACAGACAATAAGACAGCCTGAAATAGAGAAGCAGTTAATAAGAGGGTTATCTTCAGTGATTGATGGATTTCATTTCGCTATAGTTGATGATAAAAATGAAGAGGAAGAAGAAAAAGAAGAAGATAGGGATGAAGAGAAAAAGAAAAGCAATAAGATGGAGGAAGAAGAAGAAGAAAGAGAAGAAGAAGAAAGAGAAGAAGAAGAAAGAGAAGAAGAAGAAGAAGGTAATAATAATAATGATAAGATAGAAGAAATCATATTAGATACAAATATTATTATTAACAATACATCAGACATAAACATATTAGATCAAGTAATAAAGAATATATTACCAATATTGAAAGGATTACAAGTGAAAAGAATAGATAATGGAAATACTGAACTAAGAGTACCAGTTGCTTATTCAATAATAAAAATATTAAAGAAACTTCCAGAAAGATTATTTGATAGATATTTAACAGGAACTTTAGAATCAACAGCAAGAGTATTAAGATCAAAAGTACAATCTATTAGAGATACAGCTAGAAATACATGTATATATATATAACATTATTATGTATTATAAATAGTATCAAATATTGCTCCAATGATCGGTCCAAAGTATTTATTTACATTACTACAAACAGTCCATTTGAATCTAAATGAAAGTCATTTATTACATGTTAGAGGTTTTGTGTTTTATAGTATCTTAGAATCAATTTCACCTATTATTACACCTCCAAAGAAGAATGAGAATGATATAAGAATAGATTTCACTGAGGAAGAAAAACAGAATCAAGAATATTTGATTAATTGTCTCTCTTTATTCTTAGATGTTATAATTGATGATATATTTGGTGATATTGGTAAAGAAAAAGAAGATGAATTTAGATATAAAGTTGGAATAAAAGAATTGAATAGTACAAAATCATATGAAATACTGGAGAAACTAGCAACTATAATACCATTCTTACCAAATCAAGCAAGTATATCTTATTATTATTTTTTTTATAGTTCATATGTTATTAAATCCATTTATGGAGAAACTAGAGAAGAGTGATAATGCTAAAGATGTTGATTGTGTAAGAAACATCTTCAGGAAAGTGGTACAAGGATTATTAAAGAATCCAACAGTTCAAGTGATAAATATGATGATATATATAAATACATTATTAACTTCCAATATGGAGATATTCAATGAAAATAGAGAAGATGAAAAGAATAAAACTAATGGTGTTTCTAATTGGGGATATACTGCAATATAGTATATATAATGATTATTATTATTATTATTATTGAATAGTTCCAATATAAAACCAACTCCAAAACCAACCAAAGATGATTTGTATTGCATTCCAAAAGCAGTATATATGACTGGTTATGATAGATTTCATAACTATCGAAAGATTGGAACATCAGGTAAAAACATCATAATTGAATTGTCAATGAAGTTATTATATCAATATTTGCATACTACAAAACTAACTAATACAAACACTCAGCATTTATCACTATTAGAGCCAATGATTCCTTTACTTTATAAGTGTTTATTGCAATGTAAAAGTGATGATGTGTTGATTCTAACAGTTCAATGTTTTACCATAATAATTACATGGAATTTAAAGTCATTAAATGAATCATTTAGGAATATTGTAGATGGTTTATTTATAGTAATGAAAAGCGCAGGAAGTACAACTAAAAGTGATGTAGTTCAAGCTTGTATCAAGTGTATTTCAATTATATTAAGTCAAAAGAAGACTTTTTCTTTCACAAATGATCAAATTAAATATATATTATCAATGATTTCAATGGATATAGAGAATATAACAAATGTGAATAACAATTTTGGTTATATAAAAGCTGTTGTTAATAGACATATTCAACTAACAGAGATTTATGATTTAATTGAAAAAATGCAGAATCTATTACTAACCAGTCCATCAGAACAGATTAGGACCAAATCAGGTCAAGTTTTATCTCAATTTCTATTGGTTTATGGTAAAGATACAAAACTAACTAAAATTCATTTAAATTTCTTATTGAAAAATATGAGTTTTGTATATGAAAGTGGAAGATTATCTTGTTATGATTTAATATATCTAGTCGTATTAAAATTTGATCCAAATGTATCATTATTATTATTATATATAAACTTATTAATAGATACTTGAACATTACAGTGAGTTATTATTTGCTACATTAGTATTGAGGTTAGTGAATGATGAATCAAACATATGTAGAGCCACAGTAGGAACAAGTATATATATAATATGTTTTTTATTATATTTCAATAGTATTAAAAGTGTTAATTTGTAGAGTTCCTCAAGGTATGGTGAATAAATTCCTGAAATATTTATACGAATGGCTTATACATAGTAATAAGAATCAATTGAAAAGAATATCGCTTCAAACATATGGATTATTCCTTGAAGTAAAACCAGAAATAATAAAGCAAATTCCAATGAAAGAAATAAGTGAATTATTAATAAATGAAATGAAAAATTGTAAAGATTTTCTTGAAGAAGTGAATGAAAAAGAGAACGAAATGGCAAAGAAAAGAGAAAATATATTCTTAGAAGATGAAAATATAACAATGGATTTAGAAGATTCTAATAAGTATTTGTTCAATAATTTACCTTGGCAATTGATGTATTACATCTGTATATTGATTGAAAAGATGATGAAAACAGTATATATTTATATATTATATTATTATTAATATAGAATGGTAATTATGTTAAGAAAATATTCTCTAAATCTGAATATTATAAGTTGTTATCAACTGTCAGAGAAGGTATATGTCATGGTCATTTGTGGATAAGAATGGTATGTTTAAGAATAATTCAATTATATAACAGTTGGTATGATGATGTAATAGAAATGTATGGTGATGATATAAACCCAAAATCATCATTATTATATGAAAGAAGTGATGAATTATTCTTAATGATTCGAAATCTACAAAGTGCATTAGAAAGTGAAGTAATGACTGAAGAATATGGTAGTTTATGTGTAGAGAATTTGTTATATGTAACGAAATTAGTATTATATCATCCCCAACTAACTATTAGTTCTCAATTTATACTTAAGAAAGATGAAAATGATAAAGAGGAAAATATTGATCCATTTAAATCCTTAATGAATAGATTCAGTAGATTAGGATGTAGAGGTAAACATTTAACAAAAAAATTGATATTTGGATATTTCTATACAATACTTACAACTGAAGATATTAATAGAATAAAGAAATATATTGTATATTTTTCATATTGTTATATATATATATATGAATAGAAACCAATGTTAAATCCAATCGTAAGAGCTAATACAATAAGTGAAGGAAATGAAGAAGTGAAAGAATTGCATCGAATATCCAATGAGATGTTGGAAAAACTAAATGGAGTAGTTGATCATTCTGCTTTGGTAGAAAACATAACAATTCTTCAGAATGAAGTATATATTATTGTTATAAATATAAATATAGATTATGGATGTTAGAATAAAAAGAAAGAGCAAAATGAGAGAAGAAATGATATATGATCCTAAGAAAGCTAAGAAGGAAGAAAGTGTAAGAGAAATGAATAAGAGAAAAATACATGATAATAGTGGAAATAATAATAAGAAAAAGAGAAAAACAGCTGATAATTCAGACATTTTCTAACTTTATTTCATATTTTGTTGTATTTTTGTGTTTAAAACAAACTATTCTTATATATATATAACTTATATTAAAATCACAGAGATAATTATTTATCTCCATCATTTAATGGAGAAGTGGAATAATACCCACAATCTCCTTTATATCCATGCAATCCAACTCCATTACTAGAATAGAATCCATCAAAACACTTACATTCTTTATTATATATATTACATATACCATTTCCACTACATTCATAACATTTCTTATCACTATGAACTTCAGGATTGGATGGAATAACAAGCTAAGTCAGTAGGATGATATTCAAAATCAATTATTAAGTCTTCAGCACAATAATACTTTGGAAAATATATTGTAGTTTCCTTACCATTACATATTTTTTCATTATCATCAATATTATCATTGTCATTACTTGTTTCTATTACAATTTCTTCATCAAGTTCTAGTTTTTCAAATACTGGATGAGATTTTAATATTTCCTTGAAATCTTTAACTGTATTTTTGGTATTAAACTTTGACATTGCATTATTCAAATGGATAATAACATCACTATCAACATTTTCATTGCTCAATTTACACTTAAATGTTACATATGGAGACATATTTGTGTTATTCTTATTATAATCTTCAATATCATAAAAGAATGGACCATAAGGACACATTGGAATACTACAATCAATACCTTTATAACCAAACTCACATTTACATTGACGAAGTGAATAAATCTGCCATTTATTCTTTTCAATAATCACATCATCATCAGGTAAATAATCTGTAGCTTTAGCTGATGTAGTGAGTTGTGATATTTGTGATATTGTCATACATTTACCATGACCACTACATTCTTGATATGCATTTTTAGATGGACAATCTAATACCTCACATGCTGATCCACTAAATCCACTTTGACATTGACATTCACCTGTTTTATAATCACAATTACCTTTATTACTACATGTTGCCATTGTATGACTTCTTCCTTCTTCATTTACAGGCCAATCAAACCAAGCTCTACCTTTGGGACATGACACTATAGTAATAACAATGATAATTAATATTATATACATAATTCACAATTATGACCTTCATATCCTTTATAACAATCACATTTATATTCAGTTTTATTACATATTCCATTGCCAGAACATACTATTGTTTCATTAGGGAAATTAGAATTATGACCTAATGGACAATTCAATGGTTTTTCAGTAATTATAACATTCTTTGATTTCTGACCACAATTGGCTATTCCATTCGATTTTGGTTCTATTTGTGGATCACATTCACATTCTCCCTTATTGTAATCACATACGCCTCTTCCACTACATGGTAATAAATGAGCATTTGAATATTGCCATTCTTGTAGACGAGTTGGTTTAATCCATTTATAAGCCTCTTTTCCATATTTATCAGTACCTGGAGCAGTGTGTATTGTATTTATACTATTAAATATATAAATATCCAAACATACTCTTGATTTGGATTAGTAATGGTTATTTTTATAATAGTTTCTTTTTCTCTGCATATAAATGGAACTGGAATTGGTTCATTTCCATCTTCAGATTCATTTTGTGTATAAAACTCAACAGTTACATCACCTATTAACAAACTATTCAAATATTTCTCTACCACTTCTGGAGATTCTCCTGTAGCGATATTTGATGTATATTTACCACTATATATATATGTATATATTGTTATAGATTATATATTATACTTTATGAAAAATCGAAATGTTCCATCAGTTGGAGTTTGTGGAGGTGAGCAGGAGTATAATAATACGGATGGTGTAATAGTCATTAATGGATCAATACCAATTGGACACATCTCTAACGAACAATCATAACCTGTATGAAATGAATCACACTCACAACCATAAATCATATTCTCATCCCATTCTTTGTACCTATATTATAATAAATAATTATTGATGAGAAAATACTCAAAATAATTTGGATATCTATAATTGGTTTTTGAATGTTGTCTCATTGTTATACATACTCCTTTACCACTGCATGGAAGACCATTTTTTGGATTAACTGGACAGTTCATTCTTTGACAAGCATTGCCTACAAACCCTTTCTGACAATCACACTTTCCTTTATCACAAATACCTACTCCACTACATTCTAACATGGGTTGATTGGAAAAATCAGAAACACCATCATAAAACCATGATTTACCTAACAGACATGTTTCTATAGTAGAAAATCAAAAAATATTCAATACTTGTAGAACATGATGGACCACCCCATCCTTTATAACATTCGCATTGTGCATTATCATTTTTACCATTACAAACACCATGCCCGCTGATTGAAATAAATAACAAATAGAAAAATACCTGCATCTTGATAACTTGCAGTTTGCATCACAAGTGTTAAAAAGAATAGCACTAATCGTTAATAGAATGTATATATAATTCTTTTTCATATTTTGTTTGGATTACGATTGTAGTTTATGTATAGTATTTCAATGAAAATTATAGAGCCCGGGTAGTATAGTTGGTTAGTACATTTCGTTGTGGCCGAAATAACCCGCGTCCGAATCGCGGCCCGGGCAAGCTTTTTTTCATTTTTTAATATTACTGAAAATCAATCCGTTTCATTTCTAACAACCTTGTTTTATTTTTTTGTTTTCTCAGTCAGAATATCATCTATCACTTAGAAGATAAATTAGAGACATTAGAAATGATAAAATCTCCAATTAAAGTATTTTTTAGCAGTTTTTAAAGCAATGTAGGTTAATTATGATCATAATAAACGCGAAAAATATGGACCTTCCACGCCAAGTGGAAAGGTCCTAAACAACTTAGTATTACAAGAAAGTGAGAGTTTAGAGTATAAAACACTAATAATTGTCTTTTAGAAATCGAAAGGCTAGACTCAGAAGAGATAAAGGTCCATCTACAGGAGATAAGAAAAAACAGCAAAGTATTTTAGTAGCTTATCGATTGAATAGAAAGAATTGAAGAATTGATGGCTAAGATAGAAGCAGCTGTATAATTCATTATAAATTATTGTATAGGCTAATGAAATGGATGTAAAACTACCGCATGTTAGGAACAGACAAATGTATACTCCAGGAGGTGTTTCACCATCTAATTCAGATTCAAGAGAAAGTAATTTCTCTCCTATTAACACAAAATCACCAAATAAAAGAAGAACTAATCTACAACAATCCAAAAGTCAAGATCAATTCTCATTACCACCAACAGAAGTATCATTCAGAGGTAAAAAGCGAAGTTTATCACCTAAACATGTTCCAATCCGAATATCATTAGTTTATCCACACGTATTAAAACCACCAGAACATAAAAGATCAAAAACATTATCAAATGATGAGATATATAAAACAGAAGAGCATTTTGAAGATTCTGAACTATCTAATACTCCAGTTAACACTATAAAAGAAGAAGAAGTAGAAGAGGAACAGGGAAATAATAATAGTAGTAATAATAGTAATAGAAATGAAGAAGTAGTGTTAGTTACAGAAGAAGAAATAAAAGAAGAAGAAGTTGACAACTTTCCAGACGACTTTCGTATTTATTGCTTTTTATATTATTATATTTGTTTAGAAGAGTTACCAAGTATTGATTCTACTTCACCTTTAAAACCAAGAATTAGTTTTGTAGAAATCAACAAAATGGAAGTATCTGTATTTAATGAAAAGAGAAATAAATCAATTAAACAAAGGAGTGAAGAAGCAGTAAAAAGAGCATCAATAGTAAAAGAAAGAAGATCATCAATGATGGAAGAAAGACATAAATCAATATTAGAAAGAATAGAACAAAAAGAGAAACATAGAATCTATATATTACATATCAGAGAATTAAGACCTGCATTTGTATATAAGTATAATATTGTTGTATTAGAAAAAATGGTTTGAATATATCAAATTCTATTATGCATTTCATCAACTAGCTAAAGTGATAATACCATAGTATATATATATATATATATTCTTATGATATTATAGTGGAAAAGAAAAACACTTGAGATATGATACGTCTATTAAAATCCAAAGATGGTTTAGATTATGGACAAGAAGAAGAGCTGAAAAATGTGATGCAATAAAATTACTATTTGAAGGGCCAAAAAGAATTTTAAGACATGGAATGAGGAAATATAAAAAGAAGAAAAGTGCTGATATTATATACTCCTTCTTATATGGAATTCAGTTTCAAAATACATTTACTACACAAGTAGTTGAATCATTACAAAAAATAAGAAGAGGACAAAGATTAATCAGAAGACATTTTGCAGTAAGACAAGCTAGATATAAATGTCTATGTAAAATGTATCAAAGAGGTGTTGAAGAATATATTAAAGAGACTCAAATGCAAAAGAATACTCAGAATAGTAGATTAAAACAATCAAGATTAGCTGATGAGAGTATATATGTAGAGACTGATGAGATGTTAAAGAAAGGAGCGTTAAGGGATAAGGATAAGCAAGAGGAGTATAATAGATTGAGAATGCTAAACTATCAGTTGATGCAAAAACATCATCATTTAGTTGAATTATTTGCTAAGAAGAAAACAATTGAAAAAGTATTGGTTAAACCAAAACCAACTCAATTTAAAGTCAGATCATCAATAAGAGATAAAATACTAAAACCTTATTTTGCTGATATTTGTTATTTATATTTCAAAGCAGCTCAAGAACAATATAGAAATGAAATGGCTGTTTATAATGCTGGAATAAGGAAATTATCATTAGATGAATTGTTAACTGTTGGATTTGATCCTTTAAAATGGATAGGAAATGCAAAATACAAGAAGAAGTGTTCCACAATTTAAAAGATTCTATATTTGGAGGTGTATTTATATATATATTTTACTTTATACTATATAGATGTTGATAAAAAACAACTTAAAGATTTAGTTAAAAAAGGTATTGATGAAGAGAAAGATCTTCGAAAGAAAGAATCGGAATTAATGAAAGAAGATTCACCATTAATAATAGAAGATAAAGCACTTCATCCAGTATAAATAAATCCCTTTTATATATTACATATTTTGTATATTTGATTTTATTTCATTATTTTATTTGTGTGTTAATTGGTAATATTATTGAAAATCTAATAAATAATCATTACATTTTCGTTATTTCATTAAAGAAATAAAAGTGGATTAGTGATATTCTTCTTCTAATTAATTGATTTATGGATAATTAGCTCAATTAATTTCTTCGTTTTGATGGTTATTAATATCATGATATAAAAGCAAATCAACATTTATTTTATTTGAATTTACTTCTAACCAATTACTAAATAAAACAGCTCAGTTATAAGAATATTAATTGCATAGCTACATATTATTCAATTATAATTTTCTTCTCTTTATATTAAATTTTACTTATATTACATTATGATAATAATTCTATTGATGTATTTTTATCACCCAATTCAACATATGGATATAATGGAGAAGGTAAATCTTTAACAAGTAAAACAGGAGATGAGTTATTATGACTTATCCAAAATTCTCTTTTATTCATATCAACAATCACTTTCATAAATTGAACCATCTCCATGATTATTGAAATTTGGATTATTAATTAACAACTCTGCCAATATGACAATATCTAGTAATATAATAACTTTTACCATAAAATGCATAATAATTACATGTTGATTCATCAAAAATACAATAACCAAAATATGTATTATCTGTTGATAATCCTAACATTATAATATCATAATAAGCTTCTATTTTGATGAAATTGATATTTGATATGATAAACTCCATTTTCCATTTTCAAATTCAAATAACAATGATTATAAAGACCATTTGTTTTTGTTATTATTTTTCCATTATTTGAGATTGATATTCCATAACATTTTGTTTAATTCTGTGAATTTTACCATCAATAAATTCCAATGACAATTTAAATTCTTTTCACTTAAAATATTCTTACAACTTATTTCATATTCTCTTTTCGATTTCTTTATTCACTTTTCCATGAATTATTCCATTTTCTTGATCTATCATTAATCCATCTGGCAATGAAGGATTGATTGAAAATTCACATCGATTTCCATCAACATAAAGGAATTATTGAACATTTCTTCATAAATAGCAAATGAATATTCTGATTGAGGATATGAAAATGATGTGATTTCTTTTGTTTTTAATTCATTCAATAATTCTTTATCTTTCATTATTACAATCATTTCTTCTTCTTCTTCGAAACTCAATTTATTCTCTTTTATATATTCTCTTAATAATTCTTTAGATTTGGAGTTTAAATAATTATCTTCATTCAATATTCTAAAAAGAATTTCTTTTCCACATACTTCTTCTATTATTGAAATATTCTTTTTATCATCAACAAACAAACATAAACATTTCATTGTTCGATTTCTTTTATTCTCATTATATTCCATACATAATCTTTCCAATATATTTCTCTTTTCTATATTTGAGATATATTCTATTTAAATATATTTTTACTATTTATACTTTTCATTTTCATATTTTTATATTTCATTATCATCAATACTATTTCCATCATTTTTATTTTATTCATTTCTAATATACACATTATTTCATCATTCAATTCTTCTTCTTTTATCTTATCCAATATTCCTCTTTCTTCTTCATTAAAGTCTTCATCATCTTTATCTTCATTGTATTTGTTGATTATCACATTTTGAATTATATCATCTTTTATTAAATATAATTCTATATGATTTTTACATTCATTTTTCTTCAATTCTATTTTCATTTCTTTCAACATTTCTTTATTCTCTTTTTCTATCTCTTTCTCTTTTATCTTTTCACAATCGATATCTTCTTCTATCAATTGTTTAAAATCATGCTTTAATCTCTTTATTATCATTGTTATTCTTTTGGAATTTATACCATTCTAACAATCGATTTAATAACCATAACTCATTCACTATTATCACATCTCTCATATTTAATATCTCAATCAAATTATTCATTTCTAATCTCAACAAATATTCATTCTTATATAAATATTTATATCCTCGCTTTTCTATTTCCATATTTTTCAAGTCTTCTATCTCTCTCAAACATCCACCAAATACATTACATATATGAATTAATTTCATTAATACTTCATCATCTATATTATTCTTCACAAATTCATAACAATCATTTATTATCTCTTTTTCACAATAACATAAACAAAACATCAACACTTCACACACACTCTCTTTACAGATTATCAGTTCACCACCACTGTAGTATTTCTCCATCTCATAATAGCCAATTTCTTCGATTTCTTCATATAACTCCAAAACTCCAACAAACTCACGATCTAACAACAGTTTCTTTACAGTTTCATTTCCATTCACTAAAATTGACTTGATTGACATTATTCGATTATCTCTAATCTTCACTTCTATATCACCAAAACCACTTTCAACCAATTTTCGACATAATCTATCATAAAAATAAATACAAAATATACCCCTCTTCTCTTATGCTTTTATTCACTTTTATTATCATCTTTATGTAAATATATAACAAAAATAACGAAATTTGATTTTTATCAAAATTTTGAATAACCCAAAAATTAAAATGTGATTTAATTGTTGATATATGAATGTAAATGCAGTATTGTTATTATATTTCATTTTAATAATGATAATATGAGCATATGATATGTAATACGTTATGAATATTTTAGTTAAATTGTTATTGTAGTTATTGAAGATAAAATGTACTAGAAATATGGTAAAAAATATTATCTTGATATAGCTCCATCTTTAGGATTATGAATAATGTTTGAATTAGTGTTTGATAAATTTTCTTTAAGAGAAGTAGTTCAAGTTAAAATGAATGTAATTTGTTAAAAATGTTTTACAAAGATGAAATATATGAAGTATTTTATGATATGAAGTTTAAATGAAAAGTCATTTTCTCTATTTCTTTGTTTTGATGGTTATTCTATTAAAATTATTTCCTATTTAAAAGAAACACAACTATTATCAATACTTAGATTTATTTACATTTATTTCTTACCAAATTACACAAAATTGATATTGAAACAAAACAGCCAAGTGATATAAATGAACCAATAATAACACGTTTATTAGTCTTTCTATTTTTCACTTTCAATATTTCACTACTTTCTAATTTCTTTCTGAAATCAGTAATGCCATTTCTTCTATCTAACAACGAATAATCCACTTTAACTTCACCTTTTGATTCATTATCTATTATTTTATACTCTTTATTCACTATATTACCATAACTAATAAATAAATAATTGTTATTATGAGATATACAATAAATCATTTTTCTTACCGTATACTATATTATCAATCACTATTAATCTCGATACTTCACTTGTTATTGATAACATGTACTGTCTATTATCATGCAAATATATATAATTCTTTCGAAACTGTGGGTAATGTCCTTTAACTATCGATTCACCACTTATTTCAAATGGAGTAGTATAATTATAATAGATATTGTTATTCATTATTTGACCACCTGCTTTGGTTATATTAATTGGAGAAATATTATGAAAAAAATCATTTTCTTTGATTAATGGGTTACTACCACCACCAATTGTCATTCCGTATTTTCTATGACCAAATATCTTATTCTTCCACTATAAATATAAAATGAGATATAAATAATATATAAAATAAATACTATTGTTGGGCAAGAACCATCTCGAATCGTTAATCCAATTTTCACTTTCTGATATTATATTGTTATGAATATGAGGTGAAGAACCTCCACTTAATATCAAATTATTCTGTTCATTTGTACTTATTGTATTATTACTAATTTCAGCATGCTTTGGACGATTTACAGTATAGGTTACTTGCTGTCTTCCATCGATGAATATTCCTACATTATTATGAAAGATATTATTATTATTTATTAATATTGGATTACTTGTAAATAATCTTAAACCAATACGATTTCTATTATTACTTATAAAACTATTATTCATATACCTAAATATTTGATTATTCTCAAGAGTAACTGTTCCTATACTGATTGATATTCCAACACTTTCTCTTTCTTCATTATGAATTGAACTATTCTCTATTTTTATATGACCAGAACTATTCAGCGATATTCCTATCATTTCACAATTCTCTATATTACATCCTTTTATATATCCATCACATACATTTTTTATGTTTATCCCATTAGCTGAACAATAAATATTACAGTCAAACAATCTATAACAACAACAATATATATTATATTATACTCTATTTTTGATGTGTTTGTACATAGTATTGCACTTCCTGGATCACATGATATATCGCAATTATTTAATACACACAAACTTCTACCTTTTACATATACTGAACTTATTGCTTCAACTCTCCATGTAGGAGCTGATTCTCGTGGATTTAACATATTCTGTATCTCACGAAATTGTTTGTGACGGATTATAAGATTATTTATTTCGCATTTGCAATCTATTTGTAATTTTTAATTTGATAATTAATACTATCAACAGTAATAACATTTAAATTCGGTGGTTTATCATCCTTAATATCATTCCATAATAGATATGTATTATCACTCTCAGCAATTATTCTTATAGAAGTTTTTATTATCAATACTTCACGATAAATGCCTTTCTAGGTTTTTCAGATAAAATATGTTATATATACACCAACTATTATTGTTTGGCCACTTGAAGCATTATCAATCGCCTCTTGTATTGTTGAAAAATGATGAATTCCATAATTGTGAGTTGCTCCTACATAATAATTCCTATTTCATGTAATTTATAGTTTCAATACATATATTCTCTATTTCTTGACCATGATTTACAGGTCATAAAGGCATTTTCACGATCTGGAGATGCAGGCAAGTAACTATATATTGTATGTAAAATATCTAGCGACAGTGAATTATAATCCTAATTTATAACAATAGAAAAATACCATTAATATCTAAAATATCGTGTCAAGCTTAATAGATCATTCAAGCACGTTTTTGACAGTTATAATTTTATATGGCATTTATGTCGAAGAAGAGAAAGATTCTAGATGGACAACAAGCATCAGTAAAAGTATGAGTTCATTGCTTAATATATTTAAAATAGAAAACTAAAATACCTGATACATTAGAAAGTGATAAATTTGAAAATGAAGATGTAATATAAATAAACTTTACAAATACATAGAATAAACAAGAAACTAGCTGTAAACCATATTTACCAGAAAAATACAATATATTATATAACCAATTTTGTAAATTGGATGAACATTTGGGTATGTTTCATCAAAAACATCCAAAACAGCGTTTTGAAGAAGCACAAAGATATGTGGAACGATCAACTTCTTATCAATTTAAGGAATATCAATTAAGCATAATTTTGTCATTTTATCCTGAAGTATACTAAATTGTTATTTAAATATAATAAAAAATAGAGTTATAGTGTAGAAAGAAAGAAAAAAACATCAGAAGATAAGTTTGAGTTATATTTATGGATTAGTGACTATGATAAAATACCAAAATTTCAATTAATGAGTAAAGAAGTACCTATGAGGAAAGCGAAATTTAAAAATATATTAATCAATTATTTAAATGAAAAGAATAAAGAATATTGTGATAGTAATAACATGGAGTGTTTGACAAATTTATGGAATCCTTTTTTCAAAGCAGATGAAGTTTCATTTCCAGAACCATTTAAACTACCACAAATACCAAAACCAAGTCTTAAACCATCAATAGAAAAGTCAATGATTAATTTGGAGGAAGAAATAAAAGAAGAAGAAAAGAATGCAAAAGATAAAATAGAAATACCAGAGTTATTGAAGGATTATTCTGAAGAATTTAAACAGAAATATATTCAAGAACAATTGAGAAAAAGGTGTAATGAAAGGTTTGCAGCAAGAAGAAAAGAAAAAGAAGATAACGATTCGTTGTTAAAGATTATGGATATTATCCACAATATTGTGATGAATGGAGAAGAAGCTATTTATATCAACAATTTAAGAATTCAAATATTGGGAAAGTTAGGACATTCTAAAACAGCAGACTTAATACAAAAGAAAGTATTTGAGTTATGTGAGTTGTTACCAGAATGGGGAAGAATAATTACAGTAAATGGAAGACAATATTTCACTCATATATACAAAAATACAGACAAAAGAAATGAGATTACACCTAGAGAGAAATTGATGAAGATTATCAAAGAAAGAAATGACAAATTAAATTAATCTAAATTTATACTATCTTTTATTATAATTCTGTACATATTTGTGATAGAGTATGGTGTATATATCATCATATTCCCTTTGATTGCTTCTGAAATTTAAATTTATCTAATACAGTGTATTTTTTCATCCAACCAATTTCCCCAAATTATCATTTATTTTTATCGTTGGTTTTTTGGAGTTATAGGCAATGTATATTGCATTACTTTATCATATTTATTTTTTAATCTAGGTCATTGGTTAAATCAAATGCAACTCTTTTTATTCTACTTTTCCTTCTTTTTCAATCAGAAGTAAACTCATTTTTAATTCCAGGAATTGAACCACGTGATTATGTTAAGGGAGATAAAGTATATTTTATGTCATCTATTTACTAGATTGACCTTTTAGTGACAAAACTATCATCAACAAAGGTACAGCTCCCTTATGATTATTACAGGCTTCCATTCTGTGTCAATGGAAGAATTATCAAATATGACGAAAGTTTAGGTCAAATTTTGAGTGGTGATGTAGTAAAATCTACATTTTATGAAATTAGGATGTTGGAATCAATGCCTTGCACAATATTATGCAAGAGAACCTACACACCAAGTGAATTAAAGAAATTTGTTCAAAAAATCGAAGATGAATATACAGTCAACATGTTATTCGATAATATTCCACTTGCAATGATTCAATATGCTGATGAACAACGTGTTAATTATTATTACAAAGGTGGTTATCCATTAGGTCAAAAACTAGATTCAGGAAAACACATAATCAACAATCATTTACATTTTACATTCAAATACCATCAAAATGACGGTCAAAATGACACAGCCAGAATCGTTGGTGCAGAAGTAGTACCTACCAGTGTGAAGCATATAGAAACAACTAGTGGTTTATCAACCTGCAATGAGAAATCAACATTAGGTTCAGAACAACAAACAGTAGATGGTACAAACTGAAGAAACAATATATTGGACTTACGAAGTATCTTGGGTAAATGAACCTGATGTAGAATGGGCTTCAAGATGGGATTTATTCTTCAGGGGAAATCCATCAGAGAAAGTACATTGGTTTGCCGTTGTTAATTCATTATTAATTGTCGTATTCTTAACAATAATGATTGGATTAATCTTGATTCGTGCTTTACATAAAGATATTGATAGATATAATACTATTGATTCTGAAAGTAGAGAGGAAGCATTGGAAGAAACAGGTTGGAAGTTAATACATGGTGATGTATTTAGACCACCAAAATACAGTACTTTCTTCGCTATTTTAATTGGTTCAGGTGTTCAAATAGCTTGGCTTGCTTTATTAGTTTTATTATTTGCTACCTTTGGATTCTTAAGTCCAGCTAGAAGAGGTTCTATCTTAACAGGCTTAGTTTTGATGTTTTTCTTTTTAGGTTCATTTGCTGGTTATTATACTGCAAGATTATCTAAACTATTTGATCCTAAACATTGGAAGAATGCTGTTTTATTTACTATTGTGTTTTTACCAGGAAGTATTGGATTACTTATATTTATAATTAACTTATTTGTGTGGTGGACTGAGAGTTCTTATGCTATACCATTTAGTATATATTATTATTATTATTATTATTATAAATAGAGACAATATTAACAATCTTATTAATGTGGATGGGTATAAACACTCCATTAGTATTAGTTGGTGCATTTTTAGGTTTTAAACGTAATAAATATGATATTCCTGTTAAAGTAAATCAAATCAATAGAGTTATTCCACCACAACCATGGTATTTAGATCCAATAATCAGCTGTTTATCCAGTGGTTTATTACCATTTGGAGCTGTGTTTATGGAATTATTTTTTATCTTAACATCAATCTGGTTACACCAATTATATTATATATTTACTTTTATATTAGTGGTATATATAATTATGGTCATTACTTGTGCTGAAGTTTCAATTGTTGTTACTTATTTTCAATTATCTTCTGAAGATTATAATTGGTGGTGGAGATCATTTATGTCTACTGGTTCATCTGCATTTTATGTATTTTTATATGGAGTAGCATATTATACCAAATTACATATGAATAAATTCACTTCTAGTATATATATAATATATATGTTTATTTTTTAAATAGAAGTATTTTATTTTGGATATACTTTAATTATTGCTTACTTATTCATGCTTGTAACAGGATGTGTTGGATTTTTAGCAAGTTTTAGGTTTGTAAGAACTATTTATGCTTCAATTAAAGTTGATTAATTCCTCACAAAACAATTTATTAACCAATATAGAGATTTATTTGAATTTTTGTTTTTCTTGTTATAAAAAATTAGAAATGATAGCATTATTATATGTGTTCCATATCAAAATATCATTATTAATAATATAATGAAACGACTCTATTTTCATAATTAAATAATTCTCGTTATTCTCTTCTCCAACTAATATATAAATAACTCAGAAATGAAAAGAAGTATTTGATTAAATTGTTATTCCCAATAGAAAGTTGTGTAACAGATTATTCAGAGGAAATACCAAATACTGTAAGCTTTAGTAAAAACTGAATTATATATAGAAAAGATCTAAGACTCATTTAATTGATTTAAAATTATTATCTCAAATAAATACAGAAAATGAAGCTTGTTCTTATTTTCAAGAAATAACACATAATATATGTGAGAACTATGTTATATGTGCAAATTTAAATAGAAAATATTTAATAAAAGAGTTGGAATTCTATTTGTATACTAATATTCATCAAGATAAGACATCTCACTGTCATCCTCGTCAAAAATTATATAGTAAATGGTATGTACATCATTTTGGAAAGAAAAATGACGATAATTATGCAACAGCACAACAAAAGATGGGAATTGATATGACTTTTGGTAGTAAAGAAGTAAGTTTTGGAGTTTTAATTCGTGGTATATGTGATATAAATGAAAATAAACTGATAGAAGGACCAGTGAAAGTATTAAATTGTTTATATGGGAAAGAAAATGAATGTAAAACCAATAAAGATAATTACTTGAAATACTGTAAATTAATTGAGAGTAGTGGTATATTTGATGAGAATAAATACTTATATTTATCAAAAGAAAAGAAGAAACACACCATAACACTAAAATTGAATAAAAGAAAAGGATTGAACACAAAACTCTACCCAGATTATGCCAATAGAAAATATAATATTTCTATTGAATATTGAGATATTTAAAGAATATTTTAAATTTTTGATTGTTTTTTTTCTATCTCGTTCTACACAAATCAACAAAGTATATTATACAATAAGAGATTTACTTAATTATCAACATGAAATAAAATACAATTAACATTTTGTATTTCTGTATTTTTTCTCTTTTCTATATCTTGGGATCCAGAGTTAAATAGAGCATATCTGACATTTCCATTCATAATCTAATATGAATATTTTTTTGAACTAATTCATCTTTTATCTTACATTATCTTTTCATTATATATTTCTAACATTGACACTTGAACAGTAAATTCGATATTTTGATTCGCACTATAGATTGTTTCAAACAAAGTATCAATCATTCGAGGAATTATACCTCGCTTTTCTTTATCATTATAATCAGGTCCTTCCATTGTATGAGTTTTACCAGCTGATGTTTGACCATAAGCAAATATTGTTCCATTATATCCTTCGATCACTTGAAGAATTACTGGTTTTGCTGCATATGTATACACTTCTTCTTGAGTTGTTTTCATCTCAAATACTCGATCAAATGTAAATTTTTGTGAATCAGTTTTTACATACACAGACATCTATTCATATTTACATATATTATTATTTATATATACACCATCAGGAGAAAAATCATAATTTACTTTACCACCTTCTTTCAATGCAAGCTCTTTTTCATTCTGAGGACGAAATCTACACACTACCTATTTCAATTATTTCAATTGTGTATTATACTTTTATATTCACTATCGCTGCTATTGTTACCAGGATTTTGTGCAGCTTTCTTGGTTACTCATTTCTCAATTATTTCAAAATCTGTTTCAGAATTTAAATATTCACTATATATAGTGATTATTTTAATAAAAATGAAAAATTGATCAAACTTCAATCAAGCCTTTCAAAAGATTTTTTGATTATTTTGAAAGATATGAAGGGATTTAGCTTAAAAATGCATATTTGAAATAGTTAGATGTGTTTGATTCAAAGGTATATATCTTGTAAGTTCGTAAATTAAAGAATCCATTACATAATCAGTTCATACACACGGAAATAACCCCTTATTAGGTCTAGTGTATATCTCCTATGAGACTTTGATCAACACATTATAAAGAATTTGTTGTTGTACGATGTTTAGAAATATACATTTTAAAGTATGTCAGCATATAATATTTTGTTTTTAGCGATTTATTCAAAAGTGAATTATTTAATATTTTCTATCGGATGGAGTATCATCTTTGTTTTTGCATAATTCTACCAATGTATAACTAGTGTTTTATATGAATAGATAAATGAAAGAAATGATATGGTTGATTATAGTAAAAAGACTGTTTCGAAATTCTGTATTGATTAAATTTTAGGAAATTAATTCTTTATTTTAATTCTATTTCTTTCTTCACAATTTATTTTTACCTTCATCCCACTACATTTCTATTTGTAAATTTCAGCAATAAATCTATCATTTTTTTACATTTTTCTTTTGAATTTATTTTAATTAAAGTTCTATTCACCATATCTTGTATTGTTTCAGATATAAATGTTAAATCATCAGATTTAGTAACATCATCTTCAAAGGTTTCATATATTAATATCATTTCTCTTACTTTTTTATCACTAATAATATATTTTACCAAACTTTTCATTGTACTTTTATCATAGTCTCTATTTCCTATTATACCACCATAGAATTCGTAATTTTTCCTATACTTATTAACAGTTGTATTATATATATGTAACGAACCTGTATTCTGTATCTTTTTTTGAATGAATAATTTTATATCATTTATATTCTTTTTTAAATGTGAATTAAAATCAGGTATTTTCTTTTGTATGTATGAATCTATATCACCTATACTATTTTCTATGTATGAATTAAAATCAGATGTAGTAGATGTCTCCATTAACTTTTTGTGAAGACCTGCCATTTTTCTCACATGTAAATCTAAATCATATTTATTCATGAAATAATTAGGATAATTTCGGTATAATTTATATTTTGGATCTTCCAGAATTATCACTTTTTCGATTTCTTCTTTTGTAAATGGAGGAATATACATCACAAGTGGACATCTTTTACTCTGAAATGTCTTATACTTTTTATCAGTTGGATCAGCTAATAATATTATCATTTTCGCATCAGGATAACCATCTCCTTCAATTATTTCTCCATCTGAAATAACTATATACTGTTCATTAGTATTGTAATAATATTTTTTTTCTCGTTTTTCTTTATCGCTTATATATTTTATTTCAATATTTAGATTCATTTGATGAATATATTCTTTTATAACAGCTGCTAATATTGATTTACCAATTTTTTTATGACCAAATATTAAGTAGTTCTTTTGATATGGATAACTTATATCAATAATACCTCCAGGACAAATAATCTTCAACATTTCATAATAACAATTTCGCATTAAATATATATCCTCTTTATTCTTTGCATATGCTTTTATTTTCCCTTCTTCCTCTTCATCTCCTTCATTTTCTTCTTCTTTTCCTCCTTCACCATCATCATCTTCTTCTTCTATTATTAATTCTAATATTGGGGGATTTTTATATGTTATATTCTCATATATTGTTGTATATAGAAAAGTTCCATTTTTAACTTCACTATATTCCTATGATATTATATTATATATTGTTTATATACTCTGATGGATTCTTTCATTTTTATTTTTTTTTATCATCATTTACATTATATCGTATTTTAATAAACACCCCATTCATAATAAAATCAAAATAATTCTTTTTATCCAATATAATATAAACTATATTCTTTGAACCATCTGGATAATATATTGATTTCTTTTTCTCTGAATTAAATACGAAATTTTCATCTTTTCTCTCTATTATAATCATTTCTCTAGCTAATTCATAGGCTGTAATATGCTTAAATGCCAAAGACTTCATATTGTTATCATGAATTTTATTATAATTATCTATCAGCTTACGATGTTCTTTAGCTGTAGTTGAAGGGAAAAATTTATAAGTAATATAATCTTCAACGAATTTTGAGATAAATTTTAAATGTTGCTTTGGTTTATATGTTTTATTCTCTAAAAATCTATCTTGCTTTTTTACTAAATCATATTTTAATATGATATTCAATAATGGATTTTCTTCCAAATACTTTCTACTTACATATTTTTTTAGGAATATATTATAACCTTCAAAACCTACAACGCTATCTATAAGTTTTTCATAATATTCCAAATAATCTCTACCATAATTCATTTTGTATAAATAATGGAAGTACACTAACCTCGGAATATTACCATATATTTCGCATGACCTTTTAAATTCTTTACTTCCAACATCAACACTATCAAAACCAATACAGTTCTTAAACCACTTTTGAATTTCATCAAAATTAAACGATTCAAAATACAATTCAACTTTATTCTTATATTCACTATTGTTTTGCTCGTCTGGCGAACTGATCGAGATAACCATGATTTTATTACCTTCGAAAATAATGTTGCATGTTTCAACTATTATTATTGCATCATTAATATCAGATGCACCAATACTACATTTAGATAGATAATATCCACTAAATCCTTTTATCACTTTATAAATGTCTATTTCATCAACTCTACCGTATTTTTTACCTTTGACTATATAAACACAATTGTATTTTGACTGCCAATCTGGATTAGTCATTAATTTGTACAACAAAAAATAAATGAACGAGGTCTTACCTATACCAGGTTGACCAGTTATTCTTATACTGTTATATACTAATAAATATTTTTGGATATCCTCATACATATCTTTATAGCATCTTCGAATGTAAATCTTTGATTCTGGATACTGATAGACGTGACATACACCTCTAAAATCTAAAAACTCACTCTCATCTACTATAACAACACCCATTGAGTTAATCATCTCCGTGAAACTATCAGATAATTTTCTTCTTTTTGGATTATTACTAGCATGATTTCCTCTTCTCTTAATAGCACCATTCCTACCATCTTCCATCCAATTGCTAAAATTAATACCCATTTTGCTGATTATCTAAATAATAATAATAATAATAATAATAATATATACATCAATGTGCGAGATTTTAAAATTCAACTCAATCAAATCATATCAAGCCTAATTTAACAAATTCGTTAAAGTGATTTTTCTCAATAACCATAAAGAATTATGAAACAAAAATTTGCCAAACCCTTTTTTATTATATGTTTAATTTTACTGTAGTGTATTTAGTTTAATAATTACCTTTTTTGTAAAACTAACCTTATATTCTGATAAATAATAGTGAAAGTTATTACTTTTCAAAAAATAAGGTCAAAGTGTCAAAAATGTGAAAAACTCAAATCGAAATTCACACAAAATTCAAAAATGCTGTGGTGTGAGCGAATAAGGAAATTAACACAGATACCTCCACTAACATTAATAGCAACAATAAATCATAACCATGTTCATAATAACTTGGTTCTATCTATATAAGTCTAATACCTCTTAAAATAACAACTCCGAATTATACATTCACTAAATACAAAATATTTCATTCTGATATACTTTGAAATGCATAAAATTTCTATTACTAAACATTATACTACAATAAATCCTTTAATGTGTTGATCATAGTATAAGAGAAGTTATATCTCGAATATATTTTATCACTTTTACACTAGACCCAATAAAGGGTTATTTCCGTATATATTATCTGATTTTGTTATAGATTCTTTAATTTACGAAGTTACAAGATAAATACCTTTGAATCAAACACCCTAACTATTTCAAATATACATTTTTAACTAAATCCCTTCATATCTTTCAAAATAATCAAAAAATCTTTTGAAAGGCTTGATTGAAGTTTGATCAATTTTTCATTTTATTAAAATAATCACTATATAGAGTGAATATTTAAATTCTAAAACAGATCTTGAATAATTGAGAAATGAATAACCATGAAAACTCACAAAATCCTGGTAATAATAGTAGTTATAGTGATATAAAAGTATAATACACAATTGAAATAATTGATATATTAAATATTATTAACAAACAAAATATCAGCAAGAGCTGATGGTCTAGGTCAATTATGTGAATGAGAATGATTTTTATGAAAAAATTGATCAAACTTCAATCAAGCCTTTCAAAAGATTTTTTGATTATTTTGAAAGATATGAAGGGATTTAGTTAAAAATGTATATTTGAAATAGTTAGAGTGCTTGATTCAAAGGTATTTATCTTGTAACTTCGTAAAATTATAGAATGTATTGCAAAATCAGATAATATATACGGAAATAACCCTTTATTGGGTCTAGTGTAAAAGTGATAAAATATATTCGAGATATAACTTCTCTTATACTATGATCAACACATTATAAAGGATTTATAGTAGTATATATGATGGAAATCGAATAAATGTAAATATAATGTATATATCAATGTAAATATTTGTTTTATTATAAAAATATAGAAAATGAAAATATTGAAACGATATTATTTTTGAAACATTATTCGTTATAAAAATGAATTATTTAGAATCTTTTATCGATGGAATATCATCTTTGTTTTTACATAATTCTACCAATGTATAACTAATGTTTTATATAAATAGATAAAAGAAAGAAATGAGGTGATTAGTGAAAATAAAGGAGTTACAGTTAATAGAAAAGTCGATGATAAAATGATTAAAAAATTGAATGTTAATGGAATGAAAGAAAAGAATATTTTCAAATTCATCGAAAAACATTCATTTGTGTGTAAAAGTTGTTTGTGTTATGTATATTCATTTGAAATGTCAATTTACGGGTATAATGATGTGATATTGGAAAGAAAATATTATGTTAGAGACTTAGAAGAGATAATTCAAACTAAAACCAATTCAAACGATGATATATTTCATGTGATAAGTTCTTTATGCAATATTGTGATGATATTAAGTGAATATGACATTGTAGTTGGTAATTTGAAGAGTAGTAATGTTGTAATAGAGAATGATGATGAAATAAAGTTATGTGATTTATTCTTAAATGAAGTAAGAAAAGAAAAAGATTTGGGAGTATATGATATCTGCTTTACAAGCCCTGAAGAGTTGAATGGATATGAATGTAATGAAAGAAGTGTGATTTGGTCAATTGGCTGTATTTTATATGAAATGATTTGTAAGAAATTGCCATTTAATGAAGATGATAATAAGCTAAAAATAATAAACAATATTCTCACATGTAAATACAGTATTGATGTAGAATGTGATGAATTGATGAAAGAAATGATTGAAAGAGTGTTGAAAGTGAGAAGTGAAGATAGACTGAGTTTAAAAGAGCTGAATAAAGGGATAATGAAAATGAGTGAAATGTTGAGAGATGATGATAATAGTATAGTGATGTGTAAAGATAGTAAAGAAATGTTATACAATAATGATGTTGAGATTGTGACATTGTTACCTAAAGAATATTATCTTGAGAATTATAAATGGATTAGAATTGGATACGATTTAATGAAATCGTACAATCATAAACCAAGCGAAAGAGTATTATCAATATTATTGATGATAAAATTATACAAAAAAGATAATTTCATAAAAGATATACTGAATTTTCAAGTTTATCACCAATGTAAAGAAAGAAAAGAATGTTATTTAGATGAAAAGATATTCAGTATTCACTTTGATAAAGATGATAAAGAAAAAATCTGGATTGATTCAGAATATGTTTGTTTCTGTGAAGAAGGAATTGGTTATTTTTTTAGAATAATGAAGTTTGTCAATCCATCAAAATTATTTTTCGGTATATTTTTAATAATTTCTATTTATATAATAATTAGGTTGTTTTATAAAAGTTCCAATTCAACATCAATCTTTGTTTGGATCATTATTTTCAGAATTATTAAATCTACAAATATTAGATATAAGGGAATGTTATTTAACTCATTATTTCGTTGAATCATTTGTGAAATCAATTCCATTCATGAAATTGAAATATGTAGATTTAACATGTATATATTATTAATCACTGTTTTTATAATTCAAAATAGGCAATCCAATTGGTGAAAATGGATTTAAATTATTGCTTCCATATTTGCATTTATTGATCAACAAATATAATGTTTTGAATCTTGGGAAAAATGAATTTAAATAATGAATCGATGCTATTATTATCAGAAGAATTGAATAGATATCCAAATCTTCAGAAAATAGATATTGCAGGAAATAGAAATATTCATTCAAAAGGATTTAAAGCATTATTCTCCAAATTTCCTATTTCAAAGATAAAATTTAATTTTAATGAAAGTAAAGAATTACTTGTTGATAAAGAAATTACAGAGTTGATGAAGTACATCATAATCAACGATGATGGTTGGTATATACTAAATCTGAACAATTCAGGAATAGATGACGTTTGCTTCAAATCGTTTATTTTATTAAGATCAAATGAGTTGAAAAAAGTAAATAAATTACATTTGAGTAGTATAATTTTGATATTTTTACAATTATTTAGATAATAAACTAACATATAAAAGTGTAGAAATTCTGATTAACAATTTGTCTTCATTACCAAGCCTTAAATATCTTGAATTATATGGAAATGAAATAGGAGATGAAGGAATGAAAGTATTATCTCCACACTTAGATTTATTAAAATACTATGAAAATCATGATTGGAAGTTATATTGTACAAGTATAATAATAATAAAATGTTATGTAATAGAAATGGGATTATCTTCATTAGGATTAAAATACTTATTAGATGGTTTAAAGAAGATTGAAAAGTTAAGGTTGCTTGATATAAGTGATAATAATATAGATTCAGTTGGAATGGAGTGTTTGGTGAATTACATGAAAGTAGTGTGTAATGTAAGAAATTACCACATTCAGAGTATTTATTGATATTTAATGTTGTTTAATAGACAATCCAATAGGTAATGTTGGATTGAAACTGTTATTAAACAATTTAAATAGATTAATATATTATGATGAGTTGAATTTGAGTAATATTTCAATAGATGATGAAAGTGTAATACTGTTAACCAACCAAATACCCTCAATTAGATATTACAGTGCAATATATTTAAATGGAAATAATATTAGAATGAATGGATTAAAAACAATATGTTCAAAATCCTTAGAAAAAAAAGAATATCCATTCATTCAAATAAACTGTCTATCATGGACAAATGAAGAATTGGAATATTATCTGAACTATTGCATAAAAAAGGAAAGATATGATAATAGATACCATGATTTTTCAAGTATATAATAGTAATATCTAATTAATAGATATGAATATTAATGATTCTCATATTTCAAAAATTAAAAAGATTGATTATAAAGCTCTTATTTTATCCAATAATCACATAAGCTATAAAGGATTGAAAGAATTAATAAAGTCTATGAGAAAAGATGGATTTAAAAAGATTTTCATACACAATAATATAATTGGAGATAAAGAAATGGAAATAATATGTAACAATTTATATATATTTATTGATTGTGAAAGATTAAATCTTTCAAGTATTATTAGAATATAATATATATGTGTATTTTTATAGATATTGGAATGAGTGAGAAAAGATTTAAAATGTTAATAAAAAGTTTAAAAGATCATAAATGGTTAGATAATATTAATCTATCTGGAAATATATTAAATGAAAGAGAATTGAGATTGATGATAGAAAATATAGAGATTTTTGATAGATTAGAAGAATTATCAATAACAGTAAAAGAAAATATTGATAAATCAGAATTAAAATCATTTTTAAATGCATTTTCAATTGTTAAAATAATGAAAATTGATGGAATGAAAGAAGAAGTAAAGTAAGAAGTATTAATTTTTATGATATTAAATAATCTTAATAAAAAATAAATATATTCATTTTATTCTTCTTTTATTAACTGCAGTATCATAAACAATCCACTTTAGTAATTACGATAATATGAGTAATATGATAAGTGAAATGTGCGTTGTATTAATGTTAAATTAAGTGAAAAGGGATTAAATACTTTTATAGAAAGATTGAAAGTTTATTATTCTATAAGAAAGATAAATCAATCAGGAAATGAATTAAATGAGGAAGAATTATCAATTGATTTCTTTTAAATTTTATAAATTATTATTTTTATTATTATTTACTTTCCTCATTAAAAACATACAATATAAAAATAATAAAATATTAAGTAAAATTAAGAAATACATTTCTATAATTTCTTTTCTGTTTGCTTACATCTCCAAGATTCTTCAAACTCTTTTGAAGTTCATTTATTGGATTTTTCATTTTATAATACCATAATAAACCAAATATAAAACACATATAACTCAGAATTGAATAACCATCTCTTTCCATTATACATTTTCCATTATTCTTTATACAATTATCATATAATATTTTACCTTTACAATCATTCACTTCACCATTACTTCTATATATAATAATAATATAAAATACAAATGACAAGATTTGATTGTTAGCTGATCAAGAAAATATAATCCTGGAGCAGAATTCCATTGATTTCCTAAATTAGCTACAGTGTTTAATAGTGTCATATAAGTGCCACCAATTCTAGTATCAGATACTTTCGCAAAAAATGCCATCTATTATAAATTATAGAAGAAATAATAAGTATATATACTTTACTAACAAACATTATATTACAAGCTATTCGATGAAATATAAAAAATGGTAAGATCAATATATAATATTTCCAAAGTGAACTACTAACTACACTACTAGGCATTATTTGAAGAATTATCACATAACTCAAACTCATAAATAATCTTAATATATATCCAAATAAGAAATATTTGAAAGGTTCTGGACCAGAGGTGTATTTACTTACATAACTTGTTATAACTATTCATTATTATTATTATTATTATATATACATATTTCTATTGGAAAATAAAACACTCCAATCATTGCTACATGATATTCAGGAATACCAATTTCAATTAATCTCAACATAAATGCATCTTCAGCTACACAAAAACCTAATCGAAATGTCACTAACACTAACGACAATATTAAAACATTCTTTAGTTTTATTACTCCCATTATTTCACTGTAACTTTCTTTCACATTTGGAATCTCATTTTCTATTTCATCTTTTTCTTTCATTCCACTTACCAATAATGTAACTATTATAAATACTACTCCACAAAGTAACATAAAACTAGATAAATCGAAAAATGGCTATTTATTTATAAATTATTAAATTTATATTTATACTTTATGGATTGGAGTTGAACGGAAATAATCACAGAAATCAGCGTTATTAAATGCCAAAAAAACAGCATAACTAATAAAATAACCAACTGTTTGACCAATTGCATTTGTTGTTGAAGCATATCCTTTATTTTCGGGTCTTAAAATTGAAATTGCTAATCCATCCACTGCTATATCCTATTTCATATATATATATTATATATTATATTATATTAATTATACTTGAGTTGCAACTAAAAAATATAAAACAAAGAATAAAATTGTTAAAGTGTAAATATAAGGTCCTTCAGAGTTATTTAGTAAAGAATTGATTCGGAAAGAGTATATTACTAATAATAAACCCACTATCATTTGGACTGGAATTATCCAGCTCTTTCTTCTTCCATAAGATTTCACAAATACTGAATCAACAATTGGAGCCCATAATAACTTCATACTGTAAGGCCAAGATACATTTGAAAATACAGCTTGATCAGTGTATGTTATATGATACTTTTGTAATATCAACGGAATACTAGCAGCAAGTCCCATTGGAATTCCTTGTAGTGTGTATAATATTAATAATAGAATTATATTGCCTTTATCTTTGGATGGATCAGGTTGTAACTCATTGATAGATGTCTATTCAATCTAATTCTACTTAAATACTATTTCAGGCTTTCTCATTGATGCAAATTCTACATTTTCATCTGGATTTCTTTCGGAGTCAAAGCTCCTTTGTCGCATTGTTTGTGTGCTTTCTTCCATAGAATGCAAAAAAGAACTTACTCTACGTAAAAATGTCAAATTTACCATTAAAATACATAATTCTTTATTCTAATTTGTAGCATATAGACTTTTGCATATAAACTTTACAGTTGAATGTCAATTCTAGCAAAATATACAAATTTAAATTGGTTAGATAAGTTTAGACCAAATCAACAAAAATATATGTATAACAATAGATATATGATTTAGAATACGATGGTGGCTGTATTTATCTACCGATGAAAGAATAGAGCAAATATTTGAACAACATGATGAAGATTGTGATGGTTATTTATCGAAAGAAGAATTAGCAGAATCTTTAAAATCTGCTGGAATAGACATTGGAGGAGTTTGATGTTCCTGAAAAAACAGATTATGATGAGTATATAACATTAATTCGTCAATCTTTGCTTCAGTTCTTTACGATGAAATAGATGCAAAGAAAACAGGAGTAGTATCAGATACACAGATATACTCATTACTAAAATCAGTAGGATCGACAATATCTCATAATGATTTGAGAAACATAATCACTACCATTTTTCCTTTCAAAAGAATTCAAAACACATTCTTAACGAAAGAAGAATTTTTAACATTTTTCACTAAATTTCCAATCACTTACTACAAAATACCTTTATATTCTTTAAATAATTCTGTTAAAATAAGAGATGTATTAGAAGGATATTTTGACATGGGAGTTCCAACTGTTGTACCAACTTCTTATTCATATTCTTTTATTGCTGGTGCTGTTTCTGGGTTAATTTCTCGTTGTATCACTGCTCCTTTAGATGTAATAAGAATAAATGTACAAATATCAGGTTCAGAACCAATCAAATCGGTTTTTAGTGAATATTATTGAGAGATGGAATAAGAGGATTATATGCAGGTAATTTAACCAATTGTATAAAAGTAATACCATTTAATGGATGTGTAACATGGAGTTATGCAATTTATTTGAAATTATTTGGTATAAAAGATGGTCAAAGTAATCTACCAATCAGATTACTGTGTGGTGGATTATCAGGTTTAACTGCCACATTAATAACTTATCCAATGGATTTAGTTAGATCTCGTTTAGCATTACAAGGCAGAAATAGGATGTATTATGACGGTATGATTAATGCAATTAAGACTATAAGAATGGAAGAAGGTTTTAAAGGCTTGTATAAAGGTTTGTTTCCTTCATTATTATCAGTTGGAAATGTTTGTATCAATTCAACAATCATTTCAAGATTTATTAAGATATAAAACCTTTGAATTATGGGAACCTTCATTTCCTAAGTTATTATGTTGTGGTTTAATATCAGGTATTTGTGCTCAAGTAGTTACATATCCCTTCGATTTAATCAGAAGAAATATGCAATTATCTCATCCAGCCTTTTTAGAAAGTCAATATCA